>CABEEJ010002458.1:48436-85863 GCA_901482245.1 Timema douglasi
CCACCCTTCTTCAAATTTGGTTTTTTTAAAAAAAAAAGAAAATGGGGGGTTGGAGTTAGTTTTCTTCCCTCATTTTTCTAACATGTACTTCTCTTCGTGTTTGCCTATCCTCTCGTCTTTCTTTTTCTCCCCACCTCAATTCTTCTTGTCCGTTTGTTCCTTCCCCTCTTTATTGATGTTAGGGCGCCCCCTGAGGAAACAATAAAACACAAGGAAGGTAGAGGGGTGGCGTCGTCGGCTGGCGTCGGTGTGAGGGGTGGTCGTTGGGATGGGTGCACATGTATTGAGTGCGCCGAACCTTAGCGGACAGGCAATAGAAGGGAACTTGCTTGCACTCAGACTATCCATGCAGCACTTCATTGAATGGAGGTCACCCCCCCAGGCAGACAATTCACTCAAGCACCGCGACACGGGGTAAATAAGACGTCTCTAAAACCTCTATTGCGTCTTCCTTGAGCTATAGGTATTTTTTAATCTAGTCAAAATCTAAATATTCTTTGAAAACACGCTTCGGTAGTCATATTTTTGTTATATATTTACAATGGGACTAACATACTAAAGTTAGTTTGGACTAGAAGATGTACCCAGCCTTACCCGGGGTAACGATTTTCTTTCCTTCAAACAAACAAAAATATCTTGATTATATTACTTTAAAATAAGTTTAAAAAAAATTAAAACAATCTTTCAACTATTTAAAATTTCAGTTTCGAGGTAAAGATGTCTGTGCACAGCAGATACTAATTTTAAAATGTCATCTCACTGCTTTCTATAGACATGGCTCAATGCTCATGAATGAAAAACAAAAACTTAATTTAATTAATATATTATAGTACAAACGTTTGTACTATTAATGTGCTGTTAATGGTTTGTTTCCAATTTGGGCAAAACAATAACACTAGCTGGTTAGATTGATTATTAAGAGAAGGCAGTCTGATAGTAAGAAAAAATAAGCACGCACTGAGCTGAAGGTAATAAGTAAAACTAGTTCATAGTACGATGGTTGGATCATCTCCATCGAACTCCACTGACGGAGCTTATTCTAACTCAAGGAATCTGGAGTTCTATTTGAGCTGTGGACGAGTTTATAGGGGATGGTTTTTAAATACTGTAATTTTGACGCTGGTGATACAGTTCTAATAAACGTCAAATACTGTGGAATTCACTTATAACTTTAATTTATATCCTTCATGCGTCCTCAAATGAGATCTAGCTGCAAATATCCCGAATGTGTAGTAAGACGTAGAGAAACCAACGAGCGTAAAACCATCCTCATAGAAGCCAGTAGTGATTGGAAACCTGCCTGGCGTGTCAGACAGAGGCACTAACCAAATAAATAAACCCGAAGAAAGATTACAATTTAAGGTACACCTTAACTAAATTTAAAATGTGTCTCAATGAAAATAAATATGCACCAGGATTGTCAGAATTCCCATGAATGGTACAGGGTAAAAAGGAAGAAAGTCAAATCTTAACTCATCTATTAGACAATGATGATTCCTTTTAAGGTTCGGCCGAAGGGAGTGCAAGTATTTTTACAGTTTTTATAGAATTGAAATTTTTGGCCAAAATAAATGACATATTTCTCCAGTACCAACATAGAGTTTGGTTTTCTGCACATGCTAATATCAACATATCTTGAATATATGTCAAGGCTGTCCTGGAATTTTGTCAAAACTTTTTCTCTTTATTTAAAAAGTTTTGACAAAATTCCAGGACACCCTTGATAGATATCCAAGATCTGTTAATATTAGCATGTGCAGAAAAATAAACTCTATGTTGCTACTTGAGAAATATTTGATTTATTTTGGCCAAAAAAAAGTAATGCTATAAAAACTGTTAAATTACTCACGCTCCCTTTTGTCGCACCTTAAATGCAAGTTGGATTATGATTTAAAAGGTATCTGTAATTATAAAATTAATTTTCAAAAAATGTATTTCCTGTGGTCATTAAAGGATTTGAGATTTAATCTTGTTGTCCGGTAAAATATGTATAATGTGACTTACCCAAATATTTCTCCTGTACCCTTCATTTAAGCATCTTATTTCATTAGTCTGCAGCCTTAACAATACTACATTTAAACTGGATTATACAAGGTGTATTTTAAATGGTGTCAAATATTCTAAGGGCGTATTCTCATCAACCAAACACCAAGAAAAGTTCATATACACATGTGTCTAGAAACAATTAATTTCTAGCATAGGAGGAATTTTACTTTTCAATTAATAACCAATCCAACAGAAGAAGTGATGCAATCAAACAAGACAAAGTTTAACAAAAACACAAGAAGACAAAGCATTTTGTTACAAAAATGGTTCAAAATGGGGTCCTGCTTGGATGCACCCTCTGATCCTCCGTTTCATGCTTTGTCGTACTCCCGGGGGTGTTACGTATTTGAACACATCAAGAACCACGTCTTACTACCCTTACTGGCTATGCGCATCTCAGCTGTTAAATTAAATCATTTAATTCAGCAGAAGTAGGTGTGTGTTAATTTTACTTGACTCTGGCTAAGAATACCCCCTTCAATAGTGGAATGATCCAAGGCAGTTAAGTCAAATTTGTGGCCCATGGGCCGTATGTTGACCAACCCTCTATTCTGCATGGCCCACTTATCTTTTGAAGAAACGATTATAAAAAATGGTACACACACCATTTTAGATTATGAAACTTTATTATTTTGGGGATTCTAGGAAGTGAGTTTGCAATGCTTGACGGTATAAAAGTGTGTGAACAGTTTCGTCTTATGGACATGCATTCATCATAAATTATGAAAGTGACTTACGGTATAACACACGAGTTTAACTAAAAAAAAATCACTCACACCTTTGTTAAAAAAAATCTCAAATATTCAATAAAAATAGAGAGTAGCTCTTAACATTTAATATAATCTTAATTTTCCTAGAGTAATAATATTAATGATCTTATTAATATTAAGTTTTTTTTTACGAAGTATAGTGACAATATTGAATTTTCTTAAATGTAATCTTCAAAGTATTTACAATTTTCAATGTGGCCCATATGAGCAAAGGGAGTTTTACACGCCTGGTTTAAGGTGTCAGCCACACTCGTGTTTGGCTGGCCTGCTGTTGACGGGGATATCAGTTTCGAATCTCAATTGGGTGTAATAAGGGGGGTTTCCCCTAAATGGTTTACCACTCTACCCCCCACTCAGATTCGGGTATATATTCTTAAAGGTATACCATTATCAAGCGTATTCCTTAAGTGAAATGGAAATAAATATATGCGTTTAGCCTTAATGGTTAGTCAAACATGGTGAAATAAAAATATAATACCGGGAAATAAAGGATATAGTAACAGATATTGTAAAGTTAGCTAATTTATGATCCTTAGGTAGTTTGGCACGAAAGTGTCAGAGCATCTGTTGGACGTGTGTCTCTTGTCAGTCAAACTGAAAGTTTACGGAAAGCTGCAACATTTCAACCCACTTACCACGAATATTTTTGTTTCTCTAAAAAACTAACTTTTTCCCTGGAATTCTCGGCAGCTGTCAAAATACCACAAATCTCTTGTAAGAATTGGAAGGGAGTTGTTTTTCTATACCTCTTGAGATGGGTGGAGAGCTCTCCGTCTTTCTGAAACATCGAATTTGACATTGTAAAAACAATGGTGTTTCCATTTTAAAGGTAAATAAATGCGCCTAATTTACATGAAACTGCACCTGTTGCTGAAATTAATAAAATAGTGCTGATAAAGAGAGAATTAATAAAAATTAGTTACAAAATATGTATTCTTTAATTCAAATCAAAATAGATATAATGTTTATAATTATTATATATTTAGTTAAATACATTTTAAACATAAATTAAGAGCATTACTAACAAAATAAATACATTCAAGTTTGTTTACAGGAAAATTTGTTCCATTAAATTAAAAAACCAACGATAAATCTTAATTATAAAAAAATTAATATTACTAAAAACGAATGGTGAGATGCACTGCACATACTTTTTCTCTCCTTCATCTAAAAATGGAGACATTCACTTGAAACTCATAAGATCTACGAAATGAAGAAATATGTATTGTTACATGAATAAACATTATGCAAAAAAAAACAACATCACATTCCACAAAAGAGCATGAATGAAATAACGAAACCCTTTTATAGAAACATATTAAGAAAAAAAACTTACATCTTTGTTCACCAAAGAGCGAAACAATAAGCTCACGATTTACAAGACTATAATATTTAAAAAATCCCAATTACTTGGAAACCATTATTAGTATTATGAAATTATATTTTTAAAAAATGTTTAAATAGTTCTATTACTTTACAATAAAAAGCAACTTGGTTGTATCAAATTGTTGCTGAGATATGATAAAAATTAGAAATTCCTGTTTCTCATGTTCATGGGATAATGAAATTTTCTATTAAGTTTTTAATTTTACACCGTGCCTATATATGAATTTTAATCAAAATCATTGTAGTGTGTTTTGAGGAATATTTATGTCTTGTATTTTTGCCCTTCGGTAACTACCCTTAATATTAGGGCTTATTATCAAATCCAAAAAAATCCTTGGGCGAACCTTTTGGAGAGTTTAAATACAAAGTTTTAGCCTTATTGGTAAAATGTTTTCGGCTATAAACCAAGATACAGACACACAACCAATAAGACGGCACCGCGAGAACCAGATTTTAGGATTCACTGGGTCATCCCTTGGGTAGATAAAGTATTAAGGACGTAAAAAAAAAATACAAACGTCAAAATCCATCAAAGTAATAATAGATTTTTTTTGCGATCAAAATAATTTCCCTTTTAGAAGAGTCGCGAAGAGTCAAAATAGAATTTTGAAAATGTATATATGCTATTTATTTATGTGATTTAAAAATAATCAAAAATAAATTTGACTGTAATGGGGTTTTAATCCTCCATAAATTCAGAATTTTAAAATCAAGGTTTTACTATCGAACCAGGACCCTTAAGTCAAAACATGTCTCTTAACTACTGAATCATGGGGAAACGTATTAAGATGAAATTAATATTAATTTAAGTTAATCCATTTTTGATGTGAATCATATCAAATTAAAATTTGTATTGACAATATTTCACTCATAAGGAATGTTTAACTCAATATAAGATTGGAAATTAAACTAAAGTTAGGAAATATGTATTTATTTGTGTTTTTCAGATTATTTTTTTAAAGCCCAGGCGAAACTCATGCATAATTATATACTAATTATATTTTTGAGTGGTTATTTATTTCTTCTAAAAATACATATATAGTAAAATTAGATAAGTTTTCACAAAATATACGTAAACGTATGTTACTTTATTGGCTGTAAGACGTTAACTTTGCATCACCTTACTTGACTCTATTTCAGAGTTAACTTTGATTTACACAAATTGTACATGAAAATCGAATTGGAAATTAAAGTTCGAATCAAAACCAGATATTAATGGTTGAACAGTTTAAACTAACAACAAAATATGGTTTGAATTATTTTTTTACCAGAATATCAGTTATAGTTATATTAATTATCTTCACTGGCTTACTTATGCCTTAAAATGATAGTAATAAATGTTTTGAAACGGTTAAGATTTGAGATTCTTCAGTTGTTTGTCAAACTATGTATGATATTATCCATCCTTTTATCGGAGTTAATTTTACTATTGATATACTAGTGTGACATAAAACACTGGTGAGTAGAGATTTTCAGAAAATACTTTGACGCAAGAGGCCATGATCAAAATTCCACTTGTGGGAATCAAGGTTGGTTAACCAATCTTGTGGGTTCCTGTCCCGCCACCAAGATTGTGCGGGTCCGTTTTCTTAAAAATTAACCATCATCATCCTCTCACAATAAATTAGTTAAACTTAATTCGTGTGGATATAATTATAATAAATCGCTATAAATAATTCATAAGCTTCACGTGTGTTTTTATGCAATATAATTAATAATCTATGTACGAAATCAAACAAGATATTATGTTAGGGATACATTTTTATAAAACACATACGTCTTTATTTTCTGTCTAAAATGTCATCTTATTAATAACAGCTGCAGATCATATGATTTGACATATTGACTACATGAAAGTACATCGAGTAGCTTTACTAGATGTCAGATAAATGTTCTTCCCAAGAATATAGGCCTGTTAAGTATAGTTGATTCACATTAACTTTGACTTTTTTCTAACTTTGAAATATCACTAAAAGCAATTCCATATTCGTCCACCTCGCAAATCTGGTTTGCCACTTAATTTTAAGTTCTGATTTTTATCCCTTGTCAAAGCGGTAAATCATATTGGCGATGCGGAAGGATACAAAGTTTTATTAAGTTTAGCTTTAAATGTCAGAAAAACCCTCATCAGTGGTCACATGATAACAAATTTGAGTTTCAGTGATGAGGAGGTTGAAATTCTAATCTCGGCTGGGAACTTTGATGATTGATTTCATCAAATTATACTAATCACTGTTGTTTGTCCATACATTTATACACTTTTATGGGTGGAATGCATCTTAAAATATATTCCTCAATCCTACTCATTATTAGGACACTAATAACCATAGTGTTAAATTTGAAAATATCTTTATTACTTACGTGAGGGGGAAGCGGGCGCAGTGATTTTGCAGTTTTTAGAGCAAAATTTTTCTTTGTACAAAATAAATACAATATTGATCCAGTAGCAACGTTTAGTTTAATTTTCTTCGCATTATGTTATCAACAGTTCTTGAATAGCTGTCAAGGGTGTCCTGAAATTTAATAACCTTTTCTGTTCTTTTCAATAGTTTCTCATCTAATGCCCCTATGCTTATGACAAATATTCAACAAATGTTGATGTTACTGTGTGAAGAATATTAAACTAAAATTTACTACTGGAGCAAATTTTTATTTATTTACGCCTAAAAAAAAATTTGATTCTAAAAACGTCAAAAATACCTTTTCTCGTGTCCCTTATATACCTCCCACCTAATGAGTGATTGGTAGGCAACCCAATATCCCTTTAGTATTGCGGGTCAGTTTGTGACAGATCCCTTGGGGGCTAAACAAAGTGTTAGGTGCAAATACAACATATTTTGACTATACTCCAATTCAGATTGAATAGAGTTTTGTTAACAGTTATACAAGTTACTAAAATAATAATATATTTATGAGTAAAGCTATGTGATCTGCTGCTGTCATGTTTTATTAATGAAACAAATACGTATGAAATAATACTAGTATCAAATAAATTAAAATATTGTCAATGATAACTTAAATTTTCTTTGTCTTTTTCAAAAAATCTTTTCCACCAAAATACTACTTTTCTTAAATTTATATGGCACAAGCAACAATATATACGGAGACCTAATAATAATAATAATAATAATAATAATAATAAATACCCCTCATGCTCTTTTTTATACTCACACTTGCGGAATTTGAAACGATCATAATTTAATCTGTAAACTTATGATTAAATTATAATGCACTTTTCATAGTGCAATATGTATTTACATTTACATAGTTATGTTTAATAGTCGTATTTAATTTGTCTCACATAATTTGCTCTAAAGGGAACCATTATTCAAGTTCAAAATACTATTTTTATCTTGGACAAAATTAAGGCTCAAAGTACTTGATTTCAGAACCAAGAGATCGAGACTAGAATATTTCGAATTCCAACCGCCACGCAGGGAGATTTTTCTTCTTCTGCAGTTTCTACTTTATTTCAATAAATGATGTATTTTTTTCTCTTGTGTTAAAACTATTAATTTTTATCAGAAACAATTTGCACTGGTAGGCACATGGAATAAAATGCATCATTATTGTCTGGTCTGGGTTTCTGATGTCACGTAGGTAGATTTAGGCAGTTTTTTCCTCTAAATAGTGATGCATTTTTAAGGTGCGGTAGAAGGGAGTGCAAGTATTTTTCAGTTTTATAGAATATACATTTGTTGGCAAAAATTAATCAATTATTTCTCAAATAGCAACATAGAGTTTAGTTTTTGGCATATGTTAATATCAACAGATCTTGAATATCCGTCAAGGGTGTCCTGGATTGTTGTCAAAACATTTTAAATAAATAGAAAAGTTTTGACAAAATTCCAGGAAACTCTTGACAGATATTCAAGCTCTGTTGATATTAGCACGTGCAGAAAACTAAACTCTATTTTGCTACTGGAGAAATATTTGATTTATTTTGGCCAAAAAAATGTAATGCTATAAAAACTGTAAAATAACTCTTGATCCCTTCTGCTGCCCCTAGCTCCCTCCACCTTCAGTATCTTTACCCCATATTAATGTAGATATACGGTCCGATACTTTTCTCAGTCGGTAGTTTGTCGCTCTACCTAGTTAAGGGTCCAAGGTTGGATTCCTGGCATGGCTTAAAAATGTATTATTGGTATAATGAGGGCTTCACCTTTCACAGTGATGAATTAACGGACAGGGTATTGGTGTTGTGCCTCTTCTAGATTTAAGTTAATTTATAAGTTGTATCCTGATAAAATCCGTTTGTTCAGAAAGCTCACGTTAAATACCCTGAATAAATGAAAATTAAATTCAGATATACGGGAAAACCAGAAGGCTATTAAAATGTGGTGCACTTAACAACAAAAAATTGAAGGAACAAAACTAAGTAGATTCAACAATTTTCTTATTCTTACTAAATCATAATATTTTGTACAAATTTTATTGCAAATAGCTTATGGGCTGAATTGCTTCAATATATTTTTGAACTACTTCCCGTGATGAGTTAATGCACCAACAGTAATTTATTTATTCTTATTTAAAAAATTACGTATATCATGTTCCCTTGAAAGTTCTCGTTATCTTATCAACTCCACCGAAATGATAAGAAACCGATGTTTTGTTAGCAAACAATGGAATCAAGTTGCCAAGAGAAAAGAGAACGATGAAAGTCATTCAGGTGAATTATTGTTGTTGATTCTCTTTGGATGTGACTCACGCAAGTAAAAGCAATTGTATTCCCGCTGGTCTTTTTTAGAACTTGGTCAGTTGTAAGGGTGTCAGGAAGAAAGAAGTCTTGAAAAAAAAAATGTGTAAAAGGAGACTTTAGGGGTTAAGAGAAGGGGGGAGGAGGAGTGGATTAAGGTGGGGGTTTCTCTTCTTGGTGGCAACAACAATGGCTTCGCTTCCAGACCTCAATATTGTTTCTTTTTGTTCCTCGATCGACATATATCGTGTTCTTTTACAGACCGATCGACTTTTGTATGATAGCTTTAAGTTCCTGGTTGAGTTCTCTGAGTGTTTATGTATACTAGAACAAAAAAAAAATATATATATATATATATATATATACACATAAGAGTTGTTAGTTTAATGTTCACTTTCTAAACATATGGATTGTATAAATACTTTTTTTTAAACATCTAAAGGTGGGGAGGAATGGATTGCAGCTATTTTCCGTAATTTTTCAGTTAAAAAAACTATTCAAAATACATAGAATTTTGCTCCAGTAACTACGATTAGCTTAATTTCTTATAAATAATAATATCACAAATTTTTGACTCTTTTCAATAAACACATTCAGTGGCTGATGAATATAATTTAAAAAAATTAATATCAAAAGTCTTGATCAATTTCTAAGATGCCCATGTCAAACACATAATTAGGAAAGAATAAATTAATATTTTCTTAAATTGACTTCATATGTTCCGAGATAAAACGTTGACGTTATTTTTCTTTGCCTACTACTTCAACATTAATTGGAAAATGTTCGTTCATACTATTAGTAATTTGAGGTGGAAAAAATAAGTAAACAAGAGTAGGTAAGAAATACGGATGACCCACTTTTGTCACTTGTTCTGGCTTCATTTGCGTTATTACTTGGAGTTAATCGGGGCGCTCTGAGCTGTTACCGTACACCTAGTTCATGGCCTACCCGCTTTGGTGGCCGCATGGTCTAAGGTGCCACTCTAGCAATAGACTATACTGATGACGACCGGGAGATTGAGATTCTATCTCAGTAGGGTGCACTAGGATGGTTTTGCCTAAATGATTTTTCACACTCCTTCCACGCAAATGTGGGTGCACCTCCTCTAAAATAAATAAAATAGGAATATCGAGCTTCGAATTCCGATCATGTCTATTTAGGGTGGTTTTCCCTAAATTGTTTCCCACACTCCTTCCGAGCAAATTCGGATAGTTTACCTTTAAAATGCTTCCTTACTCATCCATACTCCATTAGAGTAATTAAATATGGGTGACCTGGCGGTCTAGGGGTAAGGTGTCAGACTTCTGTGCTGGCGGCCGGGGTTCAATCCTCGGTCCCGGCACAGATATCCACGTTAAACTGTAGGTCCTTCATTTCATCTCACAATCACCCTACCATCACACATTAGCGTAAGTGCGTATAACCCGAATGGGTTGTAAGCCGCGGTGATAATAATGATAATAATAATTAAATATGCTTCTAACCTGAACAAATAGTAATGTAGTGATAAAAAATTGAGGGCGTAATTTTAACTAAATGTTTTCCATTTCTCTCTACACTTAAACATAGGTAGATTTATTCTTATTTCTACCTCCCACATTCCTACGCTAATTAGCGTAAATATGTAGATAGCCCGGATGGGTAGTAAGGCGTGGTGCACATATAGAGCCCACACATATCCGGGACTAGTCTAGGAAATGCTGAAGCTACTTGGCAGTTGAATAATAAACCCTTGTCAGACAGTTCGTTCCCTTCTCTCCTTTTCGAAGAAAACTGCCTGTCTCCCGATCTTGCTCGAGGAATCTCTCCTCCATTCTTCGCGCCGAGAACTCCTAGGGATGTGCACACCCATGAAATGATTAAGACCCCCCCCCTTCTCACTCGCTCAATGCCAAGACACGCACCCAGATCTATCCTCCCTACCAACCCCCCCTCCCCTTGAGTGAAACAAACTGCATAAAGACCCGTTCGTTCGTTCTGACAACATCGACAGGGCCGCTCTATCACGACATCTTCTGACCACCTCTGACCTGAGAGGTCACTTTTCGATCACGATCAGCCCAACTTCAAACTCGCATCTGTTGAATAAGACGTCATTCTCGTCGCCTATATGTTATTGGTGACGTAAAGGTAGTGGTTCAAGCTCTGAACGCACGATTTCTTAGCACCTGGCAACCTAGGAGAACGGGGAAAAACAGGTGTTTTATGTTTTTGTATGTGTTATTATTATTATTATTATTATTATTATTAGCACCGCGTCTTACTACCCATTTGGGTTATACGCACTTACGCTAATGTGTAATGGTAGGGTGATTGTGAGATGAAATGGAGGACCTACAGTTTAACATGGAATCCGAACCACGGTGGAGGCCTGGCATTCCTCACATTCACAAGATGTCTTGTCAGAGGTGAAGGAAGGGTTTGGTAATCAGATAAATCTGTGCCGGGACCGAGGATTGAACCCCGGCCGCCAGCACAGAAGTCTGACAACTTACCCCTAGACCGCCAGTTCACCCTTTTGTATGTAAAAATACAGAAAATTTACTCCAATATTTGTAAATTTCCCTTCACGTTTTGAATAAACCTTTTCATAAAAGAAAAATTGAACTGAATACTATATGCGCTGATTCGAAAAAAGCCCAGTCTTTCTCTCTCTCTCACACTCTCTCTCTCTCTCTCTCTCTCCTTGAAGTATTGGGCTGTGTAACGGCAGTATAAATTTCCCCATTCTTGTCAAATAATGTTGTTCCAAACAATAATGGCATGACTTTACAATATTCAAATTAAATTTCAATCTTTAAAATTAATCTCTAAGGAATTAGAAAAAAAAAAGGAACTTATTAATGAATAAGAACATGACAAAATAAAGATACAATCTTACTAGGAAAATAGTGGCAACCCTGTGGACGGGTGTATTGAGTTTATTTTTCCTTAATGTTTTCTCACTCTGTTCCCACGCACAATCAGGGTAAATTCTTTCTTTGTATGGTGTACGTAAAAAAAATATCTCCAAAGCCGTTTCCTTGTTAACATCTCCTTCTTTAAGAAATTCTCGGTGCTATTTTTATTTTCTCGCCGTGTCTGACCACCCATTCGGGCTATACATGAATGTAACTATACAATTTATATATATTATAGCCGCATCTTACTACCGGTTAGGTCTATACGCTAAATTGATTGTCAAATGGGGTAGAGATGAAGGAAGGGATTTAGAGGTGCTTTATCTGCATTTGTTTGGAAGGAGAGTGGAAAACCATTTAGGAAAAATCCACCCTCAGTAGACCTGACCGGGATTTGAATCTTGATCACCTCATCATCAGCAGGCCTGTCTGACACGAGTGTGACGCCTTAGACCATTCATTCGCTGGTGCGTGTTTATGTGTGAATACATTGATAATAACCTTAACGTGACAGCAACTAAGCAGGTGGAATATAGAGGAAAAATACGCTCATTTGGATAGGTGAGGAGTGGAAAACTATTTAGGGAAAACCAGCCTCAGTACGACTGGCTGGAGTTCAACTCTTGACCTCCACGTCGCAGGCAAATCAGACTAATCAAGCGTGGCATTTAGAGTATATGCCCACTAGCACGGGTCTATTGGGTCTAATGCAGCAGTTGACTCTTACTTAGACCCATTTTGTTCTTCCAGGTGCGGCAGAAGAGAGCGCAAGTATTTTTACAATATTTATAGAATATAAATCTTTTTGCAAATATAGATAAAATATTTCTCCAGTAGCAACATAGATCTTAGTTTTCTGCACATGCTAATATCAACATATCTTGAATATCTTTCAAGTGTGTCCTGGAATTTTGTCAAAACTGTTTAAATAAAGAGAGAAAGTTTTGACAAAATTCCAGGACACCCTTGACACATATTCAAGATCTGTTGATATTAGCATGTGCAGAAAAATAAACTCTATATTGTTACTGGAGAAATATTTGATTTATTTTACCCAAAAAATTGCTGACGAATAGGATTTTTTTTAGGAACAATTAACAAATTAAATTCAGCATACTATCTATATTTAGGTAAGGAAGTAATGATGAATTTTTAAGGATTACACAATCATTCTCGTTGTTCAAATATGAGAAACCAAAGTTTGGTGTAACAAAATGTTTTCTTAGTCAGTGATTAAATCTCAGTTCTTCGAAATGAATATAGATTGAAATAGTTATTTTTATAAAACGGTTAACTAAATATCTAAGTTATTATAAATTTATTCTAGCAATAGTTATAAAATATCTCAGGCGTCATAACAAAATCCTAATATTTTGTTTTATTAAAATCTATCTTAAAAGAGCCAATCGTATTTTGTTGCTAAAATGTTACCACTTATAGCATTATAGAGAGAATTGCTAGAAATACAGTCCAATCTTCATAAAAAGGGCTTTTTACAAACATATTTAGTTTTTCTGCTAAAATTTATATTATCTTACTATTAATTTTGTTTTATTTTTATAGGTATTGATGATATATTTCACAAATTTCAGTTATGGATCACGTTAGCTGACGCATGCATACCTTATAATATATCATTTAACTTTTTTAGCTGTCAGATAGATTTACTATGAAAATTGGATTGTAATTATTCTCTTATTTCTACCAAAAACACGTACAATCTAACTTCTTGGATCTGTTTCACAATTCAATTCGTGGGTCAGCTTCCGCTAACCTCCTACTCAAAAACAAAGCTACTCGACATCCATTATCGATTTTACTAAATACGACCTTAGTCCCATGTAACCTCCAACCACATTTATTACCCCTTGATACCGTCACAAGACACATTTCTCCTTATATTACAGATTTGTCGTCTATATCGACCAAAATGGTGGTTAGGACTCTATTGCCTTTAACAAATGAGTCTGTCGCCCCCCTCCCCCCCAAACTACTGAATGATTTTCTTATCGATTCTCACCTCTTCTTTACTAATGAAACTTTCGTGTTCTTATTAAGAGGGGGTTTAAGGAAGGGTGGTGAGGGTAAGAGTTAAATGGTGCGTAGACATGGATTTCTTCAATTCATTCTCGTGCCAAATATCGACTTTAGAAGAGAAGGAAAGGTGCGTTGGGGTGTGGCTAATCGTTTCAGTGCTGGTTCAAATAGAACAACTACACACATTTTAAGACAAACATTCAACTTGTTTTGTTTTACCTTTATTTTCTTTGAACAATTTAAAATTTCTTGCTATCTAAAGGGTATAATAATTTATATCAATGTTCACAATTTTTTAATTACTGAGTTTAAAACACAAGGTCTATTAAGGTGAGAATGTAGGCGACACAAGAAAAGGTAAGTGATTTTGCGGGGTTTTTTTTTTTAGCAAAAACAAAGTTTTCCGTACATAGTTTAATTTTCTTCACGTGGTGACATCAACAGGGGTTGAATATCTGTCATGAACATGGTGGCACATGATGGAAAACTTTTTAATTTGATAGTAAAAGTGGTCATTAGATTCTAAGACACCTTTGACAGATATTCAAGAAATGTAGAGGTCACCGTGTGAAGAAAATTAATAATAATATTTAGCACCGCGTCTTACTACCCGTTCGGGTTATACGCTTTAAGTATTAATTACTCTAATGGATTAGGAATTGGGAAGGTTGAATTAGAGGAAGTGAACCCGCACTTGCGTGGAGGGAGAGTGGAAAACCATTTAGGAAAACCACCCCCAGTTCACCCAACCGAGATTCGAACCTCGATCTCCCCGTCCTCAGCAGTCGAGCTCAACACGACAAGCGCGTTAGCCAACTACGCCACCGAGGTGGGTGTGAAGAAAACTAAACTCTTTTTCTAGTGGAGGAATTATTTTGGTTAAAAAAATGTGTTTGCATAAACTGAAAAATCACTGACCAATTATTGCGTTCTCTACGCTTCGACCTTAATGGGTAGATTTGACAAGTAAGTATCAGAAAATTTGTTTACAAGAAGTACAAACAAATTAATATGTAAATAGGTTAAAAACAACCTTTATAATAAATCACATGTAAATAGCCTCTTACTATACAACTAAAATTATAACCTGGAGACAACCTTTACATATTCATACGTCAAGCCATGGGATAATCTAGTTTGTAATGGATACTATCAATGATTTTAAAGAAACACTCATAATATAGTAAACATGTTATAGTAAATGTTGAACGCAAAAAAGAAATGTTTATTGTAAGTCCTTCACACCAGAATTGTTCTATATCTTAATATATAGAATGCCACTTGAAATAAATGTATTTAAAAAAAAACTATTCTGTAAAATCCTTTGATTGATTGGCGCGATGCGTTTACAAACGTTCCGGCATAAAACATTTTATGGGCGGAATTAAACGAATCATTTGTACGCAGCGTCTAGACGCGTTCAGTCAGTCGAAAGTATGTCAGTAGACCTTGAGGCGTTCGTTTGTTAAAAACGTATTCTTTTTCTAACGGGATTCTTTCTCAGAAACAGTTATTGAAAATATTACATGCTTAGGTTGTTTGAAGAATAATAAAATAATTTAATTTATTTGCTACGTAGTCAAGATTTAATCATTCTTGCACCAGTGGGCACACGGACTATTTAGAAAGCTACTTTATCTAGATTTATTTTGGTAACATATAGTTCTGGGTTTGATCTGCATATGGACTTAATTTTTAATTTCCTAAATTTCTTACAACATTCTTTGGACGAAAATAGAATATATTTAATCCATTAAAAACATATTTGCGTGGTGGATGGATACAAGTCTGTTTATAGTAACGCTCTGTCATTGGATACCGAGTCGAAAATTAACATTAACTAGCTGTGCATTGTGAAACAAATTTGGTAGCTAAAATTATTCTATATTTAAAAATAAGACATTTATCTGGTTAAGTAAAAGTCTACTGTGATAAATAACAATAAGAAACTCATTGTAAATTACTGTTTCATAAAAACAAATTCTTTATGAAATACTCAAAAGTGTAAGTAAATATATTATGTAGGCCTATGGTTTTTAAAGTAAAAGCATCCAAAAGTTTTTTTTTATAATTCCTGCTAAATATCTTCGATTTATTAAAGAGGTTCCTATAATGAAAGCCATCGCACAAATCCACAATTTGTTTTTTTACTTCTTAATACCGTTAATTTGGTTAGAACAGTATGAATACACAATCCAATTTCTCTTTCCTTAAATAAAATTTGTTATTTTTTCTATTAAATATTTGTAAATTTCGAATATTAAGCACTTTTTTTTCAATTAGATGTGGCTAAAGAATATAATCAATTTTTAATATTATAAGGATATTATATAGTGAATGCTGCAATTAATGTTTAAATTTTGCTAACGTATCTTTTCAGGATGATATAAACAAAGAATCACTGTACACATTAAATCCAGAAACATAATACTTGGTAGGGATTAAACAGTGAGCCATACATTTATTATAGCTATGAAAGTGAATAACATACAATATACAATTAAACATATGAAAATGAATTGATCATTGAATTTATAATACATATCATCAATACATATTTAAAATTCATTTGATCGTTTTTGAATTTAAAATACATGCGCGAAAAAAAATTAAATCCTTTCGGGAAATTTACTACTTAGGTTTTAAATGAAAGTTATGGTAAATTTTGCTAATTAACGATACAAATTACGATAACACTCTATTAACCAAATATGTTTCCTCAGTCTAACTAACGTGTACATTTAATATTGTTAGAAGATATTCTAGCACGGACCCAGGGAAATATTTAAAATTAAAAAAATTAACAAATAAAATAAATCTATATAAGTAGTTTTAACATATTTTAATTGGTTTGTTTAGTATGTACAAATGTTTGCTGTATTTTTTAATTTGTGTCACCATACCACTTAAGTAATAATGAATTATTATTTCTAGCAAAAAAAAAAGTTTATTTACCGTTATACAAATCATGGTTTCTATGCTGATGAGCACTCAGCAGAAAAGATGAAAATTCACTAGGAAAATTATTTTCGTCGGAAGATAATATTTTTGCTGACATCCTGGACGCCTAAACTTTAAAAATGGGCGTTTATTTGTCAAAATAGCCAAAACAGTTTTATCATAATTTTAACTTTTGGAAAATGGCTTGTTTACATATATTTACGATGGATTTTGCACTAACTAGAATGAGGGACATCTTTATTTTGATTGTATATATTGACATGCCAAAATGTGGGTGTTTGTATTTATAATTTTTAGAGTTATATTCGTTTGAATATGTGATGAAAACGGAGTAGGAAAGTACAATAAGAAAAATCTAAAAGGGAAGGGGGAAAAAATTGAGCGAAATATATTTAAGCCTTTTCAAAAGCTAGAAAAATTCAAGGCGGGCATCTTAAAATAACCTAACTCTGCAGTGACTCATACAAAACTCAACGGGAGGGCTCATATATATTTTACGTTTATTTTTATGTGTTACCTTTGAATAAAGAACTAAAATAATTTAGTATGTTATTAATAGACAATGCATTCTAAGAGTGAATTTCAATAAAAGTTAAGAAAAGTTGTTTGGAATGTAAGCCTGGCTCAATCCTATTACATAATCCCGGTGCCACTGTGCACAATGGTACCTCCAGCCATCCCCCGGCCCCTGATTAACAAGCTCGTCACGTACTGAGCTGAGTTTCAGGTGTGAAGTACGGAGGGAACGGCTTCCAGAACGCACACATTGTGACTGGAACAAGATGGGTTTCGGCCTTCCACACAAATAGGGACCGTGCCTTCACTCGAGTCGAGGATCTAAAGAGAAACCATCGGAAACCAATTAGATTCACCACCAAGCCAGAACCTTTTCAGAAAACCAGAACGTTTATTTTAGGCTACATCGATGCGTACGTGAATACATCTTCAAGCTCGTCTACTTTGGTTTACGTGTTATGAGTAGATCTGGGTTCGATTCCCAACAGGGTTCACTGATTGGTGTTTTTTCTTAAATTATTTTCCAGTCTCTCTTCACGTAAATGTAGGTATATTTCGTGTCTAGTTCCATCAAACTATTATACACTAAACTAAGAATATAGCCACACCTTTATTACAATTTAAATAGTACGCCTTGTTTACCGTTCTATTTTTTGGAAGAAATAGGCTATATAAAATGCCTAGGCTTTCTATATAATTCCTAAGTGGTTTTAGCAAAGTATGAAATAAGTTAGTATTGCTGTGTTATTCCATACTTTTCGTAGGAAATGTATAGAATGACAATTCAATATATATTACCGAGAACAATAACTAACCTAACTTAACTTAACCTTACCTAACCACGCTATTCGAAAATTATCTAACCTGACCAACTTAAATCCTAAGAATTAAGTGAAACTGAAAGAAAACGGTGCATGACTTAAATAGAACTGGATAAAAGAATTGATAACATATTCTGGAGCTTCAAAAAAAAAAACTTGAAAATAAGTATGAACTACAACAGCAAAACTCGTTTGTTTCATACTTTGACAAAACCATTCTGGCATTATATAGAAAGCCTCGTCATTTTATAGAACACCTGGATTTCACACATTACCGGTGACATGTACATATTGTATGCCATTTTCTATTTTATATGCATACAATTAGTATTAACTATAACTTTCACCAGCCTTAATGACTGCTCATTTTTAGTTCCATATGTAATTACTTCTTTAACCGGAAGATTTCTCAAATATTAGTGCGATATGAGTTGATTTGTCGTTACCCCTTCTAGGAAGAGCGTGTATTATAATGATCAACTTATTCTGACATAA
Organism: Timema douglasi; assembly: GCA_901482245.1. NCBI lineage: Eukaryota > Metazoa > Arthropoda > Insecta > Phasmatodea > Timematidae > Timema > Timema douglasi. The sequence continues at coordinate 67,068 of CABEEJ010002458.1, forward strand.
TAATACTACGTTCATGTTTCATCAAAACTTTTCCTTCTAAATAGTATGAAACAAAAAATATCTTATTGAGTCTATGACTTCTTCAAGAGTATATTATACACACGTGCGTGGATAAGTGGCCGAGGGGGAGGGGGGGAATTTAATACCACTTTATCCTCCCCTCTCTTCCAGACACAATAAGTAATATTATTTTAATGGGGGTATTAATCGAATATCTTTATCACACTGTCTGAGAAAATAAAACAGTCTATACATTCACACGCTGGTTAAATATGTTTGCGATTACTACCATAAGGGGTTGTCTCTTATCAAGCAGTCCCATACTTTACCACTTCAGCACTTTTTTGGAAAAGTGATACACAGTGGTAAAAATACACCAAAAAGAGAGTAAATGGTGCATGTTGGGGTGAAGAATAGAATTGCTAGCAGATATTGTGACCATTCACTGTATAGTCTGGCTTCTACATTAGGAATTACACCCGTCTCATATTTTACAGGGTTGTAACATATATTTTTTAAGGTAGTTAATGTATTCTAATCTCAATAATAATTAAATATTTAATACGTTTGGTCGCTTTAAGATTATGTTTTTTCCAACTTAAAAAAAACATGTCAAAATTATCATTTTTTTTAATTCATACGCAACTCCTCGTAAATGTATCTTATTTACGCCACTGCCCGTATATAATGATACATATTCAAATCTACATACCTTCATTGCTGCCATGCAACATAACCCCACCAATGAACGTCACTTCATACACAAGATACACACACACACACACACGCAAACATACACACACACACACACACACACACACACACAAACATACACGCAACCCGCATTTCTTTCTCCCCCACTACGATCCCTAAAGCAGGCACATAAATCAGAGTCTAATAAGAAGTAAAACATTTTCTGTCGGTCCCCCATCCACCATTCATCTCACCTACATCCAACCCCTTACTAGCCTCTTTTCTTCTTCTTGCCATCATGGACGAACAAGGAGTGGAAGGTCCTACCATCAGATTTCAACTGAAGGGGAGATGTTTTCTGTGGCAGCGTGTTTTCGTAGCTTCAGCTCAAGCTCTCCTTAAGGTAGGGATGTGGGGAACGTAATAAAAGACCAGTGTTTTTGTATTTCTTAAAAAAAAAAATTGTTCAAAAAAAAAATATTGTTCCATTAGAAAAACAGACTTTAATTTTCTTCGCATGGTGATATCAACAGTTGTTGAAAATTTGTTATAATCATATTGGTATTGGATCATAGACTTTTTAAATAAAGAGAAAAAGTTGTCTTTAAATTCCAGGATAAGAACTATTGTAGTCACCATACGAATACATTTAAATTCTATGTTTGTAATGAAGCAAAATTAATCGATATTAAAACTAAATAGACACTTATATATTCGCACGCCCCTTACAAACCCACCATTAGAATTGGATATTGATTCTAGTCCTTCAGTGGAAATGAGTTTTAAAATTCCACCTCACCCTAGTATAACACCTATAAACTATAGTTTGATTTTCATTGAAAGAGTCGTTTTGAACTGATAAACAAAAAATGTTTGCTGTTAAACTTGATGACATTTTATTATTTTATTAATGTTCCTTTTTATAGATATTGATATTATCAGATAACATTACTTGACGTATGAATATGTACTAGTGGGCTTTCCAGCTGTCAGGCCCCCTCCTCAGTGAAAATGTTTTAACCATAATTTTTTTTAATTCACACCAAAATTGAATAATTATTTTAAAATAAAAAACTATTAAATTAATCCCTATTTTGGTGCAAATGAAGATTAAAGAAACCCAGGCCTAGATATGTTTTCTAGTTTGAGCATAAATGTGTATCTTATTGTGGGATGGAAGGGGACGCACGCAAAGGCAAGCGTTTTTGAAGTTTTTATGACAATACTTGGTTTTGGCTAATTTAAATAAAATATTGCTCCAGTATAAACAAAGAGTTTAATTTTCGTCACATGTTGATATTAGCAATTGTTGAATATTTGTCATGAGCATAGCAGCATTAGATGATAAAAAAAAACAGTTGTCATTAAATTCCAAGACACGACAGGAAGAAATGTTGAGGTTACCATGTAAATAAAATTAAATTCTATGTTTATACTGGAGCAATATTTGTTTTATGTTATAAAAAAATTATACCATAAAAACTGCAAAAACACTGTCTTTTTCTTGCGTCCCGTTACATCATCACCTTAAATTAATTCCAGGCGGTCGGACTGTTAAGACATTACTGTACATCTAGTATTGGCAACCGAACTAGAGGTCCCGGGTTCGATTCTAGACTGGTACCGGGGAACTCTTCTCGAGAAGGGAATAATTCCAATGGTCACATGGGTTCGGATAGTTAGTTTAAGCTAGGTTAAGATCTTCATTGGCTTTACCTCTTCATATTCACTATAATCATCCTTTCTGGTTAATCTTTCCTCAAACTGAGCTAGAGATCGCTGTAGCCCAGACACACCATAATTATTATCCATTCCATTAATTACATTATATCAGTCTTATGTGTATATAATGTAGGAAAATTCCAGACAGACAGTACTTAATATTAATATCGATAAAATACACACATACATGAGAGTCGAATCCAGAAACCTTTGGTCTAGCATTCCTTAAAATAAGTGAGGTCTGATCACGTGTACAGATATATCTTGGGTAGCTTAATAATTGATAGAGTATTTAAGTATCAAGTAAAAGAAAAGAATACCCATGTGTAATTTCCAAACACATATTATTTGACTCACCCGCTTCGGTGGCCGCATGGTCTAAGGAAGGCATCATTCTCGCAGTAGTCTAGACTGCCGATAATGGGGTGATCGAATTTATATCCTGGTTTGTTGTACTGAGGGGACTTTTTTAATAAAATGTTTTTCCACTCTCCCTTCATACAAATGTAGGTGCACTTCATTTGAATTCAATCTCACTATTACCTAAAACATTAAAGTTAATTATTACATAAGAAAACAACCAAACGGGTAATAAAATGCGGTGCTAAAATAAAAATGGAATCGTGTTTATGAACATTGTTTTAAATAAATATTACTTCGAAAAAAATCTTAGCTTTGATTTTTCAAAAGAAGTTTGGTGTTTGGAGATGAGAGGATAGTGAGCTAGGATATGATAGAAAATACCGACAAAAGTAAGTTGTTATTTAAGTGCTCACGTGTCTGGCTTTGAACCAGTAGGGGTGGGCTTGAAACCTGACAGTTTGCGTTGGGAGCGGCTACTAATATAATTTTTCAAACTACTTTCAATTCTCGGACATTTGCTTCGTAGCATTACTTCTTAATTTATATTCATGTGTTTGTTACTATAAATTTGAGATACTTAGGCGTTAAACATTCCTTATCATCTGAATAGTGAAGTAAGCTGTGATCTTGAATGGCTGTGGTTCAATCACTGGCTGGTGCATACTTTTTTTTACATACAGTGTGATTTTGTAATATTCTCGCTTCCCTACCAGATTCATGAACAAAAATAGAAATAATAAACGGATGCTGGGACTATTCAGTTGGAGAACGGGTACCCTCCCCCTCTATCCCTCTCTCTATCTCTCTCTCGCAGGCAGGGCCACCAGGTATTGATAGGGGATGAATAAATTTAGATGATTTTAGAAAAATAATATACTATTGATTCAACATAAGGAAATTAGCTCATTGGAATACAAAGGGAAAAAACAAACTATTTTGACAAAGGTTAGAAGTTATCAGATTTTAACTTTAAATAATGTTCTGAAGGATTAATACATTTAAAAAAAAAATCCAAAACATGATCTGTATTGAATAATCAAAAAAATCTAGCAAATTGTATTTTTTACAAACATTATTGGTTATTTCCTTTAAAACCTGTTTCAGTGGCCGAATGGTCTAAGGCGCCACTATCGGGGCTGGCTTGCCGATGATAGGAAGATGGGGTTTTAATCCTGGTCAGGTCTATTGAGGATGGTTTTTCCTAAATAATTTCCCACTCTCCTTCCAAGAAATTACGAGCAGGATTCTTTCCTCCCCCCTTCCCCATCATTAGAGTAATCATCATTTAGGCGTATAGCCTAAACCAGTAGTAAAACGCGGTGATTGGAAAAGAAATCCTTTAAATCTTAATCTTTTAATAAATAGCACCATATTTAAAGTAAATAATTTTAGTTAGTAGTAAGTAGTTTTTATAGGCTGATAAATATTATGAAAGTTCTTACGTGAATTATATTAAAGTTAGTAAATTTTCAGCTTACTTGCATCTTCTGCTAACCATCCTAATAATTAAACTTTAAAAGATTAAATAAATTATAGCTGTTATAATAATTAAATCTAATTTACGAAGGAAGAACTAATGTAAAAGTTTATCATCTTAACACCAAGATAATTTGTGGGAATTTTATCTAAAATATACATTTGTCTTATTTCTTATGTTGAATAGTTTATACTTTCTATAACAGGAAAATATAAGTCCTTAGAAAGCCTCAGTTAAATTATGTTCCCAATTCCGAAAAAATACATCTCAGTACACCTAGTCGGGATTCAAACCACAGCATACCCAAAACCAGAAAAAAACTGACTAGATGAGACCTGCGCCACTGCCCGCGTGCCCACTGGTACAGGCACATCAATATTAATTATATATGATATATATAATACGTCAGCGAATAAACAGATTAACGGTGGTCCTTTCTGTCCTTAAATAACAGGGGCAAGTCACTTACTACCATGGTTGAAAGCGTTAAAGATTTTATCTTTGAACGCCACCCTTCAAACTAGAGCTTCTGGTTCGAATCCAAAATCGTAATGGAGTTTATTCTTACAGTCACTGGGAATTAAAAGGACGATAAGTGGTTTCGTGTTCATTTCAAGTGCGTCTCAGGTGTTAATAACCCCACTTGCTTTAAAAAAAACACGAATGTTAAATATAGCCAGTGACACTTCCTATAAAAGCTGTACCATGTCTTTACTTACAAGTCTGGAAACATCGACGTGAGTAGTTTACAGAATAGAACACGCATTTTGAATGAAAAAGGTTTGTTCGTTCGGTTCCCTCCCTCCCTTTTCTTTCCTTTTTCTTTTTTAACTTATATATATTTTCCTTACCCCCATCCAGTCGTCTGAAAAGATGAGAGACTAACAATGCTCTACTTTGTGTTCCGGATATAAAGCTTCCAACGAATGTGGACCCGGAGCTCATAACATTTCCAGTCAAAACTAAAACAACAGTTTAGCCTCTTTGGCTGACTCTTTACTAACAAGATTCATTTTATATTAGTCCGCGTAGCACTGACGAGACCAGAGAAGTCTTCAGATACGATTTTATTGCTCCGGAAATAGACAAGCAAACACCAAACAGATCCCTTGTAGAATATTTTGGAATCGATTTCTGTTGACTCCATGAAAAAGTTTTGAATGTGAACACACTGCAAAGTTGATTAAATTAATTCGATTGTTTTAGACATAATCTCTACTGTAGGAAGCGTACGATTAATTGTACATAACTGTAGAATCTTTGGAGATCGATGATGTTTAGGATAGGGTATTTAATGCCATAAACAATATCATACTCATAAATTTGAAAAATGACAACCCGAATTCAATTCCCGTGTCCAGGTGAAATTTTTCAAATCCACGAACATAATCTCTACTCTTAACCATGTATAATTGAGTGTAAGAAATCAATTTATTGAATTTTAAGGGATATTTTATTTAGTTATTTTAGGAAAATATCGGAAAGTAAATCAAAGCTCATAAAATTAGACACAAAACTGTTTGATTCACAGATCTTTGGTATTTAAATGGGTCATTACAATGGATTTTGGTTGGCTATTTTCTCCGCATCTTAAAGCCATTCCAGGATTATCCGAATTATTTTTAAACCACCACGTTTTACTACCTGTTCAGGTTATACGCATATCTACTAGTTACACTCATGAGTTAGGGATTAGAAAGGTTGAACTTAAATTATGTGTACCCACACTTGAGTGGAGGGAGAGTGGAATAACATTTTAGGGGGGGAATCCCACAGTACACCCGACTGTGATTCCAACCCCGATCTCCATGTAATCAGCAGTTTAATCTAAAACGAAAGTGACGCCTCAGACCATGTGACTACTGAAGCAGGTCTATCCGTATTTTATTGCACAATTGGGGCCAAATATGAGGAATGTAAAATTGAGAATAAGTTACCCGGATTGGCGATACTAGAACGTGTGAAACCATTAAGGAAAAACTACACTTATTTCGCCCTGCTGTGATTAGAACCCCGGCCTCCCAAGAATGGTAAATTAGACTTGACTCGTTTGACGTTTGGTCCGTGAGCCCACCATCTAATAATATATAGCCTATATTTAGGGTTTGAGAGATGTTCACAGTAAAACTATTCCCACTAAATCAGTACCCAAAGTTTAAGTACAATGGATTCCTTTTAATCGGGGCAGCCGTATAGTTGGGACAATATAGGTGACCTGGCGGTCTAGGGGTAAGGTTTCAGACTTATATGCTGGCTGCCGGGGTTCAATCCTTGGTCTCGGCAGAGATTTATCTGATTACCAAACCCTTCCTTCACCTCTGACAAGACATCTTGTGAATTTGGGGAATGCCAGGCCTCCACCGTGGATTCGGATTCCACGTTAAACTGTAGGTCCTCAATTTCATTTCACAATCACCCTACTATTACACATTAGCGTAAGTGGGTATAACCCGAACGGGTAGTAAGACGCGGTGCTAATAATAATAATAATAATAGCTGGGACAGCATTTGCAAGAGAGAAACAAAGTAATTATCTAGCCTGCATTTTTCTCACTTATTTGTGCCATCTTGCCGCTTAATTGGGCTATTTAAGGTCGTGATTGAACATAAAACTATGTGTAGATGGCACTTGAAATGATCATAAAGTGAGTGACTAACCAGAATGCTAAGGAAATATTTCGCTGAATTGATATGCTATTTCATGCAGAAAGTCAATGAAGGCCGTCCTTTATCATAATGAGATACATGTGCTGACTTTGGTCAGTTACAGTCCATGAAGAGAACACGTTACGATACACTTAATGTATTTCTTAAAATTAATCCTATTAATGTGTAACCTTTCTCAACATAGTAATTATTATGACAATTTTTATTGTACATACAGTTACTATATATAATAATAATAATAATAATTATTATTATTATTATTATTGTTGGCACCGCGTCTTACTACCCGTTTGGGTTATACGCACCTACGCTAATGTGTAATGGTAGGGTGATTGTTAGATGAAATGAAGGACCTACAGCTTAACGTGGAATCCGAACCACGGTGGAGGCCTGGCATTCCCCACATTCACATTATGTCTTGTCAGAGGTGAAGGAAGAGTTTGGTAATCAGATAAATCTGTGCCGGGACCGAGGATTGAACCCCGGCCGCCATCATAGAAGTCTGACACCTTACCCTTAGACCACCAGGTCACCGTGATAAATAATTATTTGCTTTTATATTCAGTTGTTCTTAAATAAATGTTAGTATCAATATAAATTAAATACAATTTTCTTTATTAGATGCCACATTCCTTTTATTTTTTCATTTTTTGCTATGTTAGAATGTGTCACCATATTGGTCAAAATTTCGCTTAATTGGGGCACCCGCTTAGTTGGAGCCAAGTGAATTAGCTGAAGTGTCCCAAAAAACAGGGAAGCTAAGAGGTGATATCTTACTAATTATTCTAGTCCGTATTACATTGTAGTTGAGTCTAGAAATTTCCCCGATAACTCACACAACTTTTGACCCCTCACTTCTACGAAACTGTTTCCCAGTTATTCTTCGTCGTCACCTGTCGTTAACCCCTTCGTGTTCGACCAGAGCTCAGATTTATAGCAGTGTCAAATGTTTCATATGAACATCAACATGATGATTCCGGTGAATATTAATTGCTGTTAAACCTTTCAAATCCTTACTTTATACGATGTAGAGACATGCATGATTACCAATTAAGAGAGATGGCCCCTCTTCTCGACTCACTATGAATGTAGACAAGGACATGAAGAGTAATCTTTCACTGTCAGTCCTTTAACTAGCGGTGTGATGATATCGTAGTGAATAGGTCATTAAACCATCTGGTGCGCAGACGTGAATACTCCTTTAGTGAGGCGAGCTTTTGATAACGAACCTTGGGTCTTATTTGACCTTGTTGACCTTGAGCAAACTCATGTTTGCTGTCTGCACGGTTGAGGTTGAAATTCATATTTGACATAACATAAAGTACGTTCATGTTAAAGTTAGTAGAAACTATGTACATTTGAAAAGTATTAAATATATCTAAGAAAAGGAAACAAGCAACAGAATACATTTATAGGTTAAACAAATATATTTAAACATAGGTTGTTGGCCATTTTAAACTGACTTTGAAACAAGGAGCTGGTTCTCAATTCAACCCTTACGTTTTTTGTATGTATGTTCAAGCATAACTTTTTACCAGATACGTCGATTTCTGTGATTCCTTTTTTGTTTTGTAGAGAAAGATCCTCTGGTGATTCACTATAAGTGTATTTTAAATAATTTAATTGGAAGTTAAAAAAGCAAAATTAAATTTTAAAAATTCCATCATCTACATAAACGACGAGGTTTTTTTCCTCATAGCGTGATGCTATAAAGCCCGATGTCAATCTAAAGATTGATGTCATGCCGATATTCTGAATATTGTAATCATGCGAAACGTAATAAAAAACTCGTATGTATTATCGAAGCCAAATTGTGTGTGCACCGCTGCTGTGGGCATAACACTTTGTTATGTATTAAAATTAGGCGATGAGTTGATCGGCAGTCTCAATTGAGATTCACTCGTGAATCAATGACAGGTGCTGTGCTATTTTCTCGGCAGTCTCATTATATATATATATATATGCTCGTGAATTAATGAGAGGTAATCTGATCGTTGCTTAGCGGTTTCATTTGATAGACACTCGGGAATCAAAGAAATGTGCCGTGATCGTTGCTTAGCGGTCTCATTTGATAGACACTCGTGAATCAAATAAATGTGCCGTGATCGTTGTTTAGCGGTCTCATTTGATAGATACTCGCGAATCAAAGAAATGTGCCGTGATCGTTGATTAGCGGTCTCATTTGATAGGCACTCGTGAATCAAATAAATGTGCCGTGATCGTTGCCTTGCGGTCTCATTTGATAGATACTCGCGAATCAAAGAAATATTCTGTGATCGTTGCTTAGCGGTCTTATATGATAGGCGCTCGTAAATCAATGAGATGTGCTGTGATCGTTGATCAGCCGTCTCATTTAATATACGCTCTGTATTAAATTCACTCCTCGTTCTTTTTTGTACGTCATCTTTCTAGTTAACCTGAAGTTAACATATTACCGCATTCCAGAGAGCCTTAGATCACGATCTTGGTATGCGTATCTTTAAGTCCTTTCTCTGAAATACTTTTATTATTCTATTTTATCGATACGCAAGTTTCTCTCGTATTACTTTTTTTGCAAACGGATTTTATTCGTATATAAGTGCAGCACTTTTTGTAGGCCTACAAATGATAAGTAAAAAATCAAATAAACTCTTTTCTAAAAAAATATCAAACAAATCTTTAAACAAATGCGCTAAAAAGTAAAAAATAAAACTTTTTAAAATCTTCTTGAAGTTGTTACTTTTTGCAGTCAGAGCTAAATTTACAGCTAAAAAAAATAGTTACCTGCAACTTAACTACTAATTAACTAGTGTAACTTGAACGATTGTTGGAATCAATAAAAGGATCAAATATAAACATAACAATGAAAAACAGGTTCACGAACATTCCTATTGTTGACAAGCTTTTTCTTGAGAAAAATCTCACTGTTGTTACCTTCATTTTGCAGTCCCTGACTTGTAATTGAAGAAAATAAGTCAATTATTCAAGCTTGTGTAGATCTACTATAGTTTGTATAGGGTTCATAAGTTGTAGGTAATTATTTGCTTTAGTGGTGCAAACTTCAAAAATTGAAAATTTAAGGATTATAAAAAGTATTTTTTTTTTACTTTCCAGGCCTTTTTTTAAGTCTGATTTATTTTGAAAAAAAATAATTCTATACATTATGTGTCATAATACATTATTTGTCAAATATTTAAGAGTGCTGATTATTTGAAGGAGAATAAATAACTTTACATTGTGGTGCATATAATAGGAATGACAATTATTAAGCTTCAAAACCAATAGAAAATTCCTAAATTTATTCTTAGAATTTTTTAAAATAATCTTATTTGATATTGGAAGCTTATCTTTACAGTAAAATCCCGATAGTAAAGGGATATGTTGACATTTACGAAACTAAAACAATTTTTAAATATGTATTCGTCAAGTCGTGTGACATTCACTTGTTTCTCCTGATGGATAATATAAAATACTTATTAAAGGATACTAATAATATAGGCCTATTATAATTATATAAATGTTGACAAAAAATAAGTTTTGTTTTTTGAAATAATGTCCAGTCTACGAGAATCTTAATGAATGTTTCAAACCATTTACTTTGACCTAAAAACTATGACAGTTCGCGTTTAACATAATTGAAAATAAAATTCTATAGTTTCATAATATAAAAATTAATATATGTTTATTGGAAAATATTACTAGTTTAACTTGACTTTGGCATGTAGAGTCTACTATATTTTGAAATAACAAACCACTTGTTAAGTAATGAAGGCCTTCTACACCTCTTCTCAAAAAATATTTCTTACTCCAAATTGCAAAATCCAAATAATACAAATACATAAAATTATATTATTGTTGTGAGAATAGATGCTTTTTGAAATATTTAATTTCATTGTTTGATAACGGGAGCGGGCAAAGACATGCAATTTAGGATCATCCCATAAAATACAGGATGAATCTGTCATAGCTATATGAGTTCATTTGTTGCGTCTTCAAGAGAAAGTGTGGATTGTCAAACCCTTCCTTCACCTCTGACAAGAAGTGTATTAATCACAACTTGTGATTGTGGGGAATGCCAGGCCTCCACCGTGGTTCGAATTCCACGTTAAACTGTAGGTCCTTCATTTCATCTCACATTCACCCTACCATTACACGTTAGCGTAAGTGCGTATAGCCCGAACGGGTAATAAGACGCGGTGCTAATAATAATAATAATAATAATAATAATAATAATAATAATAATAATAATAATAATAATAATGATAATAATAATAATAATAAGAGTAAGTGTAAGATGTCTAAATGAATTTTTTTTTTAAACTTAATAAAGATTTGAAACCTGTCCATTAGATGTTACGTGTTGACTGCTCAACCAGGAATTTTCTCCAAATAAATGTGTCATTCAACTATATAGACACCCACGCGTTCGTACGTAATAAAGTCTTAAGACCTGCTACAGACTAATAGAACTAGTGATATAGTCAAACTTTCTCACTGTCTTTCTAAACATGGAGGTTATTTTTAGAGATCTACAAATAAAAATACTTAGATTCAGGAATCACTGCATTTAGCTAATAAGACAGATACACACGTGAATACAATATTACTTTAGACATCCCTGGGAATTAATTCAGCGTCTTACACACTCGAGAATATCAATCCTTTTCGCCCACTAAACCACAGAGATATGCGGTATATAGGTCAGCAGAAGAAACCTGTCGGTTGTATAAATCTGTTGATGCCCTGAGTATTATGGTCCCACCAAGACTTAGAGAAGTGAAGTACGCTCGTCAAGTGGGCAACACTACAAGCTATTAGAGGCAGCTTAGCATCCCACCGGCAGCGTCTGCTCGCCCGCATCACGACCGACCCTCGACAAAATGAGCACCGTCAACACTTTTTACAACGATTACACTCCTGTTCTATACAACATGGTTCAGTAAGAACGTCGTCTGTCCTGGCAGTGATTAAATTATCTATCCAATGGTGATGTCATCATTGTACCCACACTGGTGGTCACACTATCTAAAGCAGGGGTTCCCAAACTATTTTTAGTTGAAAAAACTCTCGCACACATTTAAAAAGCACAGGATGGAACCCTCATAAAATATTTTAGACTAATATTATGAACTTCACGACAGTTTAATTTTACACTTGTAAAATCTTAAAATTAACGAACAAAATCACATGCTGACCCACCTCGGTGGGTGGTGTAGTTAGCTAACGCGCTGGTTTCGTGTTACGCTATACCACCAAAGGCGGGGAGATTGAGATTTGAATCCCAGTTGGGGGAACTAGGGTTGGTTTTTCCCTAAATTGTTTTCCACTCTCTCCCCACGCAAATGCGTGCTCTAAATTCAACCTTACCAATTCCTAATCCATTGGCATAATTAGTACTTAAGCGTATAACCTGAACGGATAGTAAGACGAGGGGTTAAAAATAAATCACATGTTCCGGCTACGCCTTTGATAAATAGTCTTAGTTAAATTTGTTTTAAAAGGTTGGTGATCTTAATTACTGATGCTACCTTATACAGTGTAAAAACAAAAAAATATATATAATTTAAAATAACCTCCTTACTTCCCCTCTAAGGGAAGTTGTGATACGGATTTTTATACATATTTTTATCATTTAGCAGCGCAGTTTACTAATTACTTTAATATGTTAGGAATTAGAAAAGTTGAATTTAGAGGAAGAGAACCCCCATTTGCGTGGGAGAAGAGTGTAAAAACATTTAAGAAACACTATCCCCAGTTCACCTGACTGAGAGTCAAACCTCGATCTCCCCCTCCTTGGCAGTCTAGCTCAACACGAAACAAGCGCGTTAGCTAATTACACCATCGAGGCGGGTGGATTTTTATCGGTCAAGAAAGATTCGTTGATTTTATCTAAGTTTGAGCCTACGAACATCGGGTCCTGATGTAAGCACTTTAAGTTAACCCTTAGAACACCGCGGTTAACCTTATTATAAACGTAATAGAAATACACATTTCGAAATATGACATTTGGAAATATGTAATTATTTGGGGAAATAGGTAGGCCTAAGTGAAGTTTTTATATTTAATTTTCCTTTATTTGATGTATTGAACGAGCAACTTCTGAACCAATTGATTATATCAGCACGCGACTTATAAACTAACATAAATCTTAAAAAGACACAAGATCTATCTCCCAGACAGGAATTGAACCCGGGGCCCTTAGCTTAGTAGACAAATACGTTACCAGACTGAGTTAAGGTGTCGGATGAATGTGAAGTTATTGTGCCCAGTTTTTACTCTTTACTCACATGAGCTGTATTTCCGAAAAATGATTAAATTTCCAAAACTAATAATATGTACATTTGCTGTGAACAGTTATTTTCTCCTATGAAAAGTAATAAAATGTGTTTAGTGATTTCGACATACGAACACGCATTTGACATAAATTATTAAAGTAACCTCAACAAAATATTTTAAGTCTGAAAACCAACAACATTACTGGGGGAAAAAAAGTTTTAAATTTCTACGGAGGAAAAAAAATTGTATTCTTAAAATCCTATTAAATATTAAGTTGTTTTAATAACATGGATTTTTGAATTGAGGATTTTTACAAAAAGATGGTGAAAATATTGAATTCTCATAAATTCAGATCTCTCGGTATTTTATATTTTAAATGTAGCCCTTTTGATAAAATAAGTTTGACACGCATGCTCTAATGCGTCCAACGTATACTAGAGTGACTAGACTATATTAGCGGCGACGGAGAGATTTAGGTTCAAAAGTAAATAACTAAGCTCTGAGGAAGAGTTGGTAAAATCAAGCGTGCTGTTCTAAGTTTAGACAAATCATAAGCTGTGTGCTTAGAAACTTCATGTTCGCTACGATTTTGCCTACTTGGAGATTTCAAAGCCAACAGAGGGAATTAAATGAACATTTCACCCAGTGAGGCCTTCTTGTTCATACACTGTTAGTACTTCTCCTCTTTCTCTGACAAGTTTACACAGTCATTTTAATATTTACATCATGAAAAAACTGAATTGATTTTCAAAATAAACTTTATCTTAATTCCTATTCTAGATGTACGCATGTTACTATGGACTTTTCATTTTACATCCTGGCAGAAAGATTCTTACAGGCCATTTACGTGACCAAGCCAAATAGATTAGGTTGTAGAAGACTAGCAATCCCGCACGGCGTCACCCGTGACCATTCTCTGTATCTCGTAGATTTGGCTGGGCATCGCACACAAACAAACACACACACAGACAAACACTTCCTTTTATTATTATAGATTATATTGTAGACATCACGACAATTTTTATTTTGTTATACTCTTCATAACTTTAAAACCAATGTACCGATTTGAATAATTTAAAAAGTAATTTACTCCTACGTAAACAGCCTAAATGATTAAATAATTGATTTGGATAAGGATTCATATCATGATACGGATATAAAAACTTTTTTTTTCGCATCCGTGTTTTAGTTGACTAATTTCAACAAACAACGTTTATTGTAACATAACTATAATAATTACATATATTGTCTTGCGGACTTTTTGTTCACATTAGTGAGAACGTTCAATATATATAATATTTTTTTATGTAATACCAATAGTTTTTGCAGCGCACGCGGAGAAAGCATGTTTTTAGGCAATTTTTTATACCTTGTGTAAAACTATAGACATTTTTATGAGGAATAAATTAAATTTTCAAAATAAAATATAGCCTATGTTATTCGCTGATAATGTAGCTTTATATTGGTGAAAGAATTTTTAAAATCGGTCGAGTAGTTTTTGAGTTTATCCATTACAAACAAAAAAACAAAAAATCAAATCTTTCCTCTTTATAATATTAGTGTAGATTTATAAAAAATAATTTTACAAAAAAAAAAATTTGAGGCAAAAATATTAGTTTTGTCACAGTTTAAGACTATCTTTATAATTATTTAAGAATCAATGGTGTGTGTTTCCACGTTATATCTCTTAAAACTCGCCGAATAGAACGTACATTATTTACCATGGGTGTATGTGTGAGTAGTGATATTACCTATTATTATTATTATTATTATTATTGTTTAAATCCACATTTGTATTGAAATTGGAAACACTTGCTTTTAAAGAATTGGCGGGAATGACCTTTTATTATAGACCCAATATGTAAACCAAGTGTCTTCATAGTGTATGAAGTACGCTATCTAGCATTCTTTTCCACCAAAATATTTTCAAGCTGTGTTTTATATAATAAATAAAAATGAGACTTCTGCTATGAAAACGAGCTGGTTTGAGCACGTCTTGAGGTGAACGTAACAGATATTTCATATTTTATATTTTTCTTTTTATTGAAACAAAACGAGATAAAATAAATCACGACAATAGTGACGCAATTTAAAGTTAGTAGATAACGTTATACAGATGATGTTGTTTTTTTCACTCCTTCAAAATGTACTATCAATCTTCTAAAGTCTACGTCATCAATTCATCGACATTTTTACCCTTTTATACCCGTCTCTCTTTCTAAACATCCTGAAACTTTTCCAATTCCTTTTGATTTCCTCCCCTTTACTTTCCTCTTGCATCTCTGATCCTTCTTCCCCCTCGACTCTTGTCAATCCAACAAACTAAAACTCCCTAGCTCGCCATACGTACCCCTCTCTTCCCCCCCCCCCTCCGTCCATTCTTCACCCTACCTCCTTAACGTCTTCATCTCTATCGGCAGGAGACCCCATTACAAGATGGAGAAGAATCGGAAACTGATTTCAAGTAGATTTTTAACTGACCTCTGTGAGTGGTTGAGTGAGCATTTCAACTGTACAAGGTCTGGCTAAAAATAGATAGGGAAGGGATTTTCTTCGGAAGGAGGAAATAGACTGAAAACTGTCCGAGATAATCTAACAAATTAATTTACTCTTCTGCCAACTAGGCAGTTTCAAACGTAGCGAGATACTATTTATTTGTTTCTAACTTGTCTTGATACCTAAATGGGATATCGGCATTTAATTGCACTAATAAGCTAAGCATGTGTAAGGTAGAATTTAGGGAAAATGCACCCATACTATTCTGTTTGGGGTAGGGGGTAGAGGGTGAAACATTTAGGAAAATATATTAGTATTCCTCAAGACAAACGCTTCATTGCATTACATATTCTTCTTGTAATCTCTATTAACTACCTTTCCCCTTTCAAGCTAATACTATCTGCTCCATATTTTTCTGAAAATTAATTTTAATTAAAGCATGAATAATTTAACTGTAAATCCTATTTTGTTAATAATGTAGACCATTTCTGCTATTTATTTTTACAATATTATGCCTTATTTTATGTTGAAATGTAAAAGTAAACTGTTACTTAAATGACGATATGTAGAACTGATAAGATTTATATTAATCCCTAGACTTATCAAGTTTTATAGAATGTATCTGTACTTTACACAAATGGTCACGCTAGTTATTAAAAACGTTTTATTTAAACCTGTATATGAGATTAAAAAAAAATAATTTATCATATATTTATAATTTTAACAAACAGACTGAATCGTAAGCCTTCAGATAGTCCATGTATATAGTTAGTTTTAGTAGTAAAAAAATCTAAGTGAATTAATAACTACATACACAAAACCTCCTCGGTGTCGTAGTTAGCTAATGCGCTAGTTTCGTGTTGAACTAGACTGCTTAGGACGGGGATATCGAGGTTCGAATCTCGCTCGGGTGAACTGGGGATGGTTTTTCCTAAACGATTTACCACTCTCCTTCTACGCAAATGCGACTTCACGTCCTCTATATTCAACCTTTTCAATCCCTAAACCATTAGCGTAACTCGAACGGGTAGTAAGATACTGTGCTAAATAATAAAATACAAACACAAGTTCAGGTTTAATGATAACATTTTTTAAATATTTTCCGCCACGCCTCGCAACCCCTCTAGGCCATACACACTTTAAATACGCCAGTAGGGTATGAATGAATAAGTAATTTACAAACTAGAATAAATTCACCCGCATTAGTTTAGAGGGTTAATGAAATACCGTTTAGGGGAGATATAGTATTTTTACACACGTCTTGGATTCTAAGTTCGACTGCCAGGAAACTAAATAATAGAATTCTAAGATTTGGTCTGCGTGCCCACTGATGCGGACGGATTAATATTCATTATTTTAGCAAATATCTGGGATATTGATTTAACATAAAAAAATACATGTAAAAAAGTTTCAACCTCGATATTTGTAACGAACCAATTTTACTAATGCCCTCGTTATCTCTGTTTTTGTCACTGCCCTTACCAATAGGGTTGTTTGTCATTTATAAGTTTCACACCCTCTCTCTATATACTATATCCTTCTCTCTCTATACCTTTCCACCCTTCTCAAGACTTTACCGAGTAGCTAGGGGATTTCCTAAGTGAAGGAGAGTTCTGATTAGTTTGGACATTTCCGTCGCCTTCTCTGTATTAGGAACTATTGCCCATGTTTTTCATCTTTCCTCCCACCTCCTCTCCTTACATTTTACCCTCCCCGCCTTGGCGTTGCCTTTTCAAGTCCCGTGAGGATTCAGACTTAGCTCGGAAAATAACGCTATAGATTTGAAAACTCGAAAGTGACTTAAGGAAGAGTTTACGCCGTAGGGACCACCATTCATATCAATCAGCTAAGCTACAAGATGTTTTGTAACCTGATTGAGGGGGTAGGGGGGGGGGTACGGAAGTTTATTTATAGAGGCACAGAAAATAAAACAGTTTGAATGTTTCTTTACTTTAAAGACTTTCGTGAAAAAGTATTTGAATTATAATTTTGGTGGTAAATATTTCTCACATATTTATAAACGACCCTTTACGTGATCTCTACAAGGTATTATCAAGAAAAATTAAACATATAAAATAATCAAATTCAAAATATGATGGTTACTAAACAAAATTAAAAAAGTGTTAATATTTTAAAGTGTACCAGAATTTGCGTGGAGGGTGAGTGGAAAACTATTTTGGAAAAAAACACCCTCGGTACACCCAACCAATATTCGAACCTATATCTACTCCACACCGTCAGTCTTGTCCACCGAGAGAATAGCGGGTTGGACTATGTGGCAAACTAGGTGCAAAAGTGTGAATTTTGATGGGTAGCTTCCGTATATACAAACTATAGTTAATGTAACTATTAAAACTGTCAATATAATAACTGTATTTTATGTAATGAGTGGTAAAACCTGGTTCGCAAACTTTAAATAACGTTTTATAAACGCTAATAGTATTTGTAATTTATATGTGGCCATTGTTAACACAAACAATTGTAAGGTTCCGACAAAGCAGTCTACACAAATCATATGTCTGATTATGACATACGTTCCAAGAAGTGTTTATCCATAATATATCTTTAGAACCTTTATACAGGCTAAAGGTGACCTGGTGGTCTAGGGGCAAGGTGTCAGACTTCTGTGCTGGCGGCCGGGGTTCAATCCCAGGTCCCGGAACAGATTTATCTGATTACCAAACCCCTCCTTCACCTCTGACAAGACATCTTGTGAATATGGGGAATGCCATACCACCACCGTGGTTCGGATTCCACGTTAAACTGTAGGTCCTCCATTTTATCTCACAATCACCCTACATTACAAATTAGCGTAAGTGCGTATAACCCGAACGGGTAGTAAGACGCGGTGCTAATAATAATAATAATAATAAATAATAATAATACATGACTTACTGTTTAGCGACCACTTCTAAATTGCCTTGTTTAATGTTTTAAAGTGATACAATTATTCAATTATTTTGTATGTTATTTATCACCGCGTCTTACTACCAGTTCGGGTTTATAAGCTTACGTATTAATTACGCTGATGGATTATGAATTGGTTCGGTTGAATTTAGAGGAAGTGAACCCGAATTATCGTGTAAAGAGAGTGGAAGAACATTTAGTAACCCCCCCCCCCCC
>CABEEJ010002458.1:85877-103010 GCA_901482245.1 Timema douglasi
CAGTACACCTGACCGAGATTCGAACCTTGATCTTCCCGTCCTAGGCAGTCTAGCTCAACATGACTAGCGGGTTAGCCAACTACACCACCGAGGAGAGCTTAAATTAATTTACTGACATTACACTAATATATACCTAATAAAATCACTAAAAATATCAGATAGTTTTTTTAGATAGAGTATTAGAGTTAAAAAATCTAATATTATAAAGTATTAATAATTCTTGAAAAATAATAAATTAAATAACTAAACCAAGATAGGTATGCATATTAAACTAGATTTTATAACTATTTAACATTCCCAAACGAAATATATGCTTAAATTTAATTTTAGTAAACTATTAAATTTTGAAGTATCCTGGAAATCATACTCTAGAATATGTTAACTTGAGAACTAATATTATTCGTCATCGTTACTAAACACCTTATTAAACTTCCATCAATTACTGCCTTACACTTTTATAAGCCACTTTAATTCACTTATTCACAAGTTAGTTAAAATTGCATTAGTTTTACTTTAAAAAAAATTGCCTAGCCCTCTAAAATAACTACACTATGATTATCTTGTAAATATGAAGTTGTTACTTTCAGATGGTAGGTTCAGTTATGCTGGATATCTAAAGAGTAAGAGGGTATTTTTTATTATCTGTGTATATGAGCCTAATTATTCTAAACACAATCTAATTTACGATGTGAATGACAGTTGATTATTGGTTTCCATTGAATCAGAAGGTTGTGTTAAATGTTTCTCTTGCTTCAAGTTTCCAACAAGAGGTTTCGTACCTTTTCCTTAATAGCTCCGTTCAATGTCCTTTCAATTACAGGATTTGAAAGTTTCAGGGTGAAGCCTTCAATTTGTTCTCGGTTTAGCAACTAAGTTTTTAACTGATATAAAATAAACATTTATTTATATAACTGTTTTTAAATTCAGCAAAAGTAAAATTATAATACATTTGACAAAGAAATTCCAGTTAAATCAAATAAAGCTTGAAATGAAAGCGTGTATTCAGTAAACTAGCACAAATCGATACAAAACTCATAATTTTGATATTTCTTTAATTAATAACTTTAATAGGATCACTCTTTCTTTATATTTATATAAAGGTGTTTATTTATTTATTTACGTACAACCTTTATTGAGATAAAATGTAAAACGTGAAACGGGCATACTTTTTTACTTTAGTAGAATGAAACACTTTTTTTTTAAGTTTATAATTAAACCACAGATAAAAGGGAGAGAAAAGTGTTCTAACTTTTATTTAAAACCACTGTCAAGCTTAAATATTTTCATATTCACACATTTTCAATTGGATTATCTTATAACTTTAAGCCCAGGTCTTTGTGCAAACACAAGGAGCTGAGCTCATTAAATACGATAAAAGATTAATTTATAATATCAGTAGGTGGTATCAAAAAATAAAATCTCTTAATTTCCAAGAATGTTTTGGATGTTTTATATCCTAAATGGCAGACAAACATGTCCACTTTGGTCCTGAAGACACTCATATTTAGATGGATTTAATTATTTTGTTTGATTTTTCTACAACTATTGTAAAAGTACCAAGTAGTAAATGCTAACTCAAGCTAACATACAATTCATTAATTTGTTAAGTAGTTTGTATTGAAATTATTAATATGGTTACATTTGTATTTGTCAGGGGAATGTGTACAAATTTCCAAAATTTAAGATTTCGATAGTATAGCGATGTTATGAAAGTCAATAAGCACATGTTACACTACTCGCAGGAGCACTAATGGTAATGTTTTATGTCTTCGAGGAAATGTATCTCCACCCTAGGCCACGGTTGTCACCTAGTTTTTAATTAGTACTTTTTTTGTTTGTGTTTTACATAATACTTGTTTGTTTATGTGTTGAGTGATAATATCTTGTTGATTAACTTGATAGATTTATTTTAATAGATTGATGTTTGTATAACTATTAAGGTATTTATTAAATAGGGCTGTATCTCCGTAACATCCATAAAAAAATGGTACCTTAGTGGTTATAGAACCACCGTGTCGAAAATTAAAATAATAATGTACTTGAAGCTCCTCCAATTAATGACATATTGGCTACAGACACGACAAACCTAGAAAGTCAGGGTGTTTTTACTTCAGGGAAAACAGGGAAATGTTATTGAATTTAATCAAAATCAAGGAACAAGTCAAATAATTTAGATACTTAACCAATTCTGCACCTAAAACTTTCAACAAAAGTGAGATATTTTCTTTCTCGTCGTTAACAAAACTCATTAACTAGACTCTAGATGTAGCATTCTGCTAACAAGAGATGATTCTACAAGGTTTGTTTTATAACATATTTACACAAGGCTACGAATAATATCTAAAACATTAAATACTGAATAAAGAACTTATAATGATGTTAATGTTTAGCAACCCTTAGGATTGTTTTCTAAAACATGTGATCTAAGTAAAACTGTTATAAAGGTTAAGTGGGGAATTAAAAACAAAAGGAGTTGTTTGGAAAACCNGTAGATAGGCTCTAATTTAATTTCCTTGTTAAGTTTTGATCAGCCGTTAGTAGCTACGTCGTTCTTCTTCTAAGTAGTCGTTAGTTGCAGCAAGTAGTCATAGGACCATGCCGACCTCAGAGTCCCGGAGTGCCAAGAGGGTGGTGGTGGTAAGGAGGTTGATTCCGGGGTTCCCTCTCTCTCTCTGTTAGTCGGCTTATTATACCGGGGCTTTGAGAAGTGAGTCAAAGACTAGGAACCAAAGAAAGCGTGCAGCCTTCCTTCAAGGCAGAGCTCAGATCTGAACTACCTCTCCATCCACCATTTCTCTCTCTTCATTTTGGACGAGAAGGGACTAACCAATTTTTTGTTAAATGCAATTTCTTACATGTGCACCAGACTGAAAATGTATTTATTACATTGAACATTTATTTGTATTCGTAATAGAGAAAATATAACCATGAATTTAATACCATTTTATTGCTTGTATTTTTATCCATACAAATATTAGAATAACTTACTTTTTAATGTCAATATCTCAAATCAAGACCTTAAAGCCCATACTCATTGGAACGTTGAATAAACGTACAGCCTATCTATTCTGATTTTACAGCAATAGAGAGGTAGGGGCTCATTTACTGAGGATGAGTTTATGTAATTGATTTTTTCACTCTTTCTTTACCAAAATGTTGGTATATTTTTACAAAACTTGATCTTAATCATCCATACCTTATTGGTATAATCAAAAGTTTTGATATCCCCAACCAGTAACAAAATCTGATGAAATTAAGTGGTGCTTAACACCTAACTGGATTCTTAACCTCAAATCAGCCCAAACAAGAATATACCTTCTTGTTTTATGTCCAGCTTCACTTTATTGACCATATTTAAACATGTATTGATGTTTACTTTCAATGTTGACTTGCACCCTTCTCGAGTTTGCGTGGAGAAAGCTCTCTCTCTCTCTCTCTCTTTGTGTCTGTTTGTACCTCTCAAGAGAGGGCCGACCAAAGTGCTTCTGGGCAAGAAGTTGCGCTTCTGTAAGCCGTAACCTCAAGGAGAATAGTATTGTGGAGTTGTTAGGCAGTAAAGTACCACGGGCTAGGTGAGGGAGTAACATCTCTGTACCAGAAGATTAGCTCTCTTTTCATTTGTAAGGTGGTAGATAATAAATATACCTGCAAGTCAATATTGCTTTTTAATTTTATGATTAAATTTTAAGTTGAAGGAAACTTAAAGAATAGGTACTTTAGAAAAATATTGGTTCACTTATTATTGTTTAACGGGAACATTTGTTTAAAATATCATTTGATTGTGATTTTTATTAGTTTATTTAATTATGTATTATATCTATACTGATTTGTCTGTACAGGTAGACCACCGGGGTTTACATTTAGAGGAATACCTTTGCATAAATGATATCTACTCGATAGTACTCCCTGAATGGTATTGATACTTTCTATAATCAAGTATGCTCACTTGGAGAGGGAGTCAGATTTCCCTAATTTTATTGACACCACAATACGTTTCAAACTTGTACACAAAATAGTAAAGTAATTATTTTAATGTTGCCAAAAAGTGCTCCAGTAAAACCTTGACTTCCATAAATTTTGGAATATAGAGAAAAATCCTAAAGGCCTATGTATGGAGCGCTGCACCTTACGGATCTGAAACTTGGATGATTGACGCAACCTAAATGACAATATTGGAAGCATTTGAAATGTGGTGCTACAGAAGTATTTTGAGGGTGAAGATGATATCGAATAAAGAATTGTTAAGAAAAGCAAATGCAGGAAGGAAATTTTGGAACGGTATAAAGTAAAGAAGAAGAAAATGACAGGTCATATACTTAGACATGATAATTATAAAAGGCGATATGGAAGGGAGATATTTAAGATGAGAGCCAAGACTGGAGTACATGAATCAGATAGAGAACAATGTTGGCAGAAAAAAAAGCGCATAGGATAGTCAAAATTGAAGAGCTGCAGCAAACTAATCGCAAGCCTAATGACCTAATAATGATCGAAACCTAGAAGATTATTTATTTGAGCTCGTTTTATAAGCAAATAAGAGTTCATAGGATATTCATCCATAATATAACTGTACAACCGATTTGATAACACGGCCCCCATTGAAAATTTAAAATACTTTGAAGGCCACATTCCAGAACATTCAATATTGTCACCATCTTAAGTAAAAAATAAAACAACTTTTAAATCCCCATTATTATAAAACAAAAATTAATACATATTATTTTAAAAAATAGACTTAGGTTCCTATTTTTTTCAGAAATTTTAATTTTCTATTTCGTTCTGAAATGCTGTAAGTGTAATTCTTGAAACTTTATCTTCAAGTTACTTACTTAGTGAATAAAATTACCTGTCCTTAAAATACATAATATCTCTAGTTTGTGTTGCTTTTCATAAGAGAAAGGTATTTTTCACATATGTTTGTTTGTCCAAACATTTATTTTCTGATTTAACAATTTTTTAGAAATTCTTACGATTTAAGAGTAAAACATTTGTTCATCAATCTCACTCGCTAGATTTCGTCAAATAACGACCAATATTTAAATGCTTTCCCAAATGGTGTAGTTCTACTACATTAATAAAATATATGGATTGTGCCACATTGCAATTTGGTACATCAAAAGCTCCGGAGGTCATGCAGAATCATGAATCTGATAGAAAATTTTATATGTATGCTCTACAAAGGTAGCATGCGTTGACTCATATCCCCTCTTTTCATAGCACATTTGGTACAAAACAACCTTTTGATTTCTTATGATTAATCTAAGGAAACTTTTAGTAAATATCTGACGGCCTCGAAGGTCTGGTGGTCAGAATTCCTGGCTACAGATCCAGAGCTCCCAGGTTCAATCCCCGGCCCTTCTAGAATTTTCCTGTGAAGCATTGCGTCTGAAACGGAATTAAACTCAGCCTTGCTAAGACAAATTAGGAGCTACTTGGATAGTGAAGAGTAGTGGCTCCGGTCTATAAAACTGACATTAATGGGGAAAGTTCGTTGGGCTGACCACATGTCACCCTCTATCCGTAAATGTTGGCATTATAATCGCTAACGGTGGCGGCTGCTGGATAATGGGCTCAAGCCATGGAGTTTTTCTTAGTAGACTTTAGTAAATACTTAAAATAAAAATACTCATACTAATAAAACTTAACCATAAAAAACACTAAATTATAATTAATTAAAATATTTGTATGATGCAATTGTTATCCTGTGGACAACATATAGAGGGCTTGGGGCAATAACGTGCTATGCCACAGTAACTATAACAGTTATAGTTTCTATTAAATTGTGCCCCAATACCTACTTTTAGAGATAAACAAGCTTGCTTTTAATATGCTACTCAAGTTGAAGGTTTGTTAACAATTACGGAAAAGGATTATCTAGCTGGATTAATGATTCATTATCTAAGTCTTAAATATTACTAAACAAGAATAACTATTTTTCGTCCCTTCATATTTATAGTTAATGTTTTATAACTGCGGAATATTAAATTTATTTACATCACACCCTCTAAATTATTATGACTATAAAATACTAAGTGGCCTTTTCATGTTAACAAAAAGACTAGGATACTGACCACTTTTGCAATTTATTAAAAGAGCATAGCGTCCAATATACCGCACGGTACAGTTGCGTTGATAGATCAAAGGAGGCTCCCCTCATATTCATGTCCCCCATTTCCCCACCATGACATGTGTGTGATCATTTTTACGCTGTGAACGAAAATCTACTGCGAGCTTTTGTAGCGTCGCGTCGTGGCAGCGGGGGCATGTGTGAACTGTTTTTCACTGTGTGTACTTGTGTGGGAAGAGACAATGAGTTAGGATGCGTGTGGTTTTCTCGGGTTGGCTTTTAATGCTGATAATTAAAAATAAAACTAAAAGGAGACACATTGGTATACGCATTTTTTCTGGGTTTAAAATTGTTTTAAGGTATTGGTAATTAACATGCACTGTATGAACCGACTGATTATATTATTACATGACTTATAACCTAACTTAGATCTATAAATGACACAACATCCAGCCTTCAGTTGTTTGTCTATCACTACGAAAGGGTAAAACAACAATTTACCCCCTTTTTTTTTTTGCCATACCAGCAATACGAATCCGGTATCATTAACTCGGTAGACAGACGTGCTACCGACTGAGTTAAGGTGTTGGACTTTTGTAAATTTGTTTTAAAAAGGAAATGTACCATATTTTGTTAGCCTACGTGCTTTAGAGCATGTGAAAAATATTTTTATCGATTCACCCATTAAAATTATTTCAATATACTACCTTATTTTTGTGTAACCAACTTACAGCATTCATATTTGTTTGAAACAATCCACTGTTTCTATATATCTCGTATTGATGGGCATGAGGTTTAAGACATCTAAACGGGAAACTATGCAGAGCCATAGCTTCCTCCAAGGATGGATGTACCGTGGTCTGCTTTTATTATATGCCTTTCTGCTATCCCTCGACGTAAATACGGGTACATATCCTATAAATGTTGCTTTACTCGTCCCTATCTCATTAGGCGTAATTAAAATTCATGTATCCCGGATGGATATTAATTAAGTTGTTGGGAAGGATAAAAAAAAGAGACTAGAGTAGAATAATTCTAATCATTTAACCATGCAACGGGGAGAAGCCATTAACAGCACGAGTATTGAGGATGGGACCGCCTCATCTCGTATATGGGTGTAAAAGAGGTTGCGAGGGGGGTAGTGTTGGTTGTAATGGTGTCGTTCCCGGAGCCGCAGATGGCTGTTGAGATTGTTTCCTTACAATAGTTGTCCTGCGACCTCACAACTACAAACCCCCCATCTCTCGCTCCCCTTCCCCTGTTCTAGAACATGGTGTTAATTCGCTCTAGATGCTATCTCTAGAAGTTGTACCAAAAGGGCGAGAGAGAGGAGATAAATTGATTAACGTAAATGCCCTCCTCCGAGTACAACTGGCGGGGACTACAACCCTTGCTCGCTGACCGTACCACTTTAACGACTTCTGGGTCCTGTTGTAGATTTCGGGGATATCTCACTCTTTCTTTGCCCACTAGGCACGCGGAGATGTTTGCTTCGTTTTCGATACTTTCATCTTTGTCTTTAAAGGGGCCGCTTCGGTAAACGAGACATTGCTGCACAGGCGTTCATATCTAACGAACTATTTAATTCTACAATGCGTTATTTCAAAATATGGCTGTCGTCAAAATAAAGTAGGAAGATTCCAACAGGGTTGGTTTTCCTTAACAACCCTATGAGTTTAATAATAATAAAAAAATGTGAAAAAGTTAAATCAGCTCATTTTTAAAGATTTTTTAAAGGCTAGGCTTGATGAAATAAGACTCTAGATTTATCGATCCTTTAGCAAGTACAGTAATTTTTTGATAGGCTCACAACAGAAAATCATAAGTTATTTAAGAATTGGCATGAGCTTTCCTCTCTTCCTTGAGATATTACGTTTCTTAGCTTTTTCCCCCCTCTTTCTTATTTACATTACAAAGAGCGGTTGTAGGCGAGGGGCTAAAGGGATTATATACATAGATATAATGGAGAAATATTTCCATAAAAAACACATACCATTATATTTTAAGCCGTGTGGCCTGACACCAATTGATATTTACTTTCTCGCGGACCAAGTTGGCTATCTTAAATTTCTCTACACATATTTATGTTTTGATGTCGTTTAAATGTTCATATTCTTGGTTTTGTTTGTTCTTAATTTGACCCTTTCTCACCTACATTATTGGGCAAGACTATAAGGCTTATCTAGCCTCGCTTGCCGATGATGAGGGGGGTGGGGGGTTGAGGACATAGTACCATATATAATTTCTAAGTCCTTCAGACTTGCTCTTTTAGTCAAAGTGACTAAGTTTTGTTTATGTGTCCATTTGATTTAGTTTAGTTAGTCGAAGCGGCAAAAATGTTTTCTAAGTTTTTCATACTTGTAAGTAATCAAAGAAACGAATTGTGTTTCTGTTAGTCGAAGCGGCTATAATGTTTTCTGAGTCCTTCGGACTCGTTATTTTAGTGCCAATCTGACTTAATTTCTTTAGACAGATAGTCTGACTATATATTTTTCCTATGTCCATACAACATAGTTTAAATACAGGGGGTTTGATCTCTATATGTAATAAGGACCTTGTTTTAAGCTGCCTCTTCTCCATAAGAAAATTATTCGGTTTTAAGTCCTTATGACTTCATAATATCCCATGGCACCATGGACGTCATGCTCACTTGTTCGAGTTTTTGTATGGCTACAAGCAGGTTGTCTAACGCCTTTATTTGAGGACCTAGTTAGTTCAGTATCTTACAGCATTCTTGTTGGCACCCCTTTTTCTGTGTTACTATTTTGGGTGCACAAATTGAGGAACACGGCTAGTTTTGTATAGTGGCCCGCACAGATAGTATTTTCATTTGCCCCTTGTTGGCACCTCATTGGTCCAAGTATTTAAAGTTAGTGTATACTAGATTTGATGTATACTCCAGGGAGTGGGTAGTTATATAAATGTACTATTGAGTGCTCTGGCAGTACCCACTGGGAAAGGACCGGCCATGGTAAAATTTTGTGTTGACACCTGATTGTTAGCCATCTGCTAATGTAATTGACTGACTTGCCTGTTACCATTTATTATTTAATGTTTCTATGGGACCTTTCTTAATTTAAAATCAAGCTAGTTAGCTTGGATGACATTTAGCTTAGTAACTCTAAAACTATAGGATTTGCATTTATATTTTTATTAGTAATTAATTCACCATGTTTTCTGTTTAGACCCTTCTGGTGGTAGTCTGGCTCTATCCCGGCTGTTTTGGAATCCAATATTCATTATCAACTTAACTTCCTTTTGACTGTTCCCTGTCGTCTTGGACACGTATTCTCCCGTGATACTGGAAGTTCCTATATTTTTGAGTTTTTAAATCCTATCATATGTGTCAGTTTAAAATTTACTGTTTTCCTTTATACTTCTAAAAGTTACATGTTTTCCCTAACAATTTTAACGGACATTTATGAGTGTATATAATTCTTAGGTCCTGCAATCAATTGTAACCCTATATCATCTTTTTATGTTTTTTTAATAATAAATCTATTATTGGTACTTATTTATTTCTCTGACTCTTTTGAAATATTTCCCAGTCTCTACTTTGTTATACATTTACTTTGTAATAGTTATCGTTACCTCCTCTACATATTGGAGTGAAGGGGAATTGACAATACACCCGGTGCTAAATATATATAAAATACAACGTCAAAAATATGTTTAAAAATATAAAGAGTATTTTCTCTTAGCGTTTTTAGAAAGGTTATAATGAATATATACGATGTACACTATACTACAGTCCAATTTTAGTCAGAAGAACCTTTTTTTAGACCACTAGAAATTGTAGATGATCTTCTTTCATGCATTCACAAGTCAAGTAATTTGATTATTATTAGCTGTAATTTTATGTATATATATATATATATATAACCATAAAAATAATATAATAACATTTTTCAAACTTGTGCCTCAAAAATTTGTTTATATTTTCTAAAAGGCTGTTTCCATGGAAATGGCACTTTAGTTAAAGTACCTACCCTATATAAAAAGTAATTTCATCCTTAATATTCTAAAATCACAAGTTCTCAAGGCAAATGTTCAAACTTGTTATTAAATTCACGTAATAAAATCTAAATCATGTTTTATTTTTATCTATATTCATTATAATTTTATCTTCTACCCACCCAATTTTTTTTTTTTACATTTTTTAATGAAACTCACTCCTGACTAGAATATGAAGACAGAGGAATGTGATTCATTTGACGAAAAAGAGATGACTACATTAATAATGAAATGCCACAAGTGTCGGACTGGTTACCATAGCAACATATTGCTACCACTGGCTTCCACTCCTTCAATGGACGGGGTACTGGGAAAAGGATGTTGAGGGGCAGAAAGGGGGAGAGGGAGGGAGAGGTTAGCCACGCATGATGAGGCTTGGTGTTGAATCCGCACAGAATCTACACTCACAAATTATTCTTCCTCGTAGTAGGAGATTCTAATGAGAATCTAAGAATCGACTTTTATCACCTCCCAGTTCTACTCTCCTGGTAAAATCTTTAGTAGATCTTAAATTGTGTCTCGGTTTTATTTATTTTGGTGAGATTAAAAACTGTTTGTCAAATAATTTTCTAGTCTTCTACGATTAAGTTAACTATTAGGACCTTCCGTTTGACACCTTAGCTTAGTCAGTAAACGTGTTTGCATACCAGGTTCGATTCTCGACATTGCTATAAAATTTGTTATTGGATTAATGTGGGTTTAATTTCTTACAGTAATGAATTAATGGCCTGTATGGTGTGACTGTTATACATTTAAGTTAGTTTATAAGTCTTGGGCTGATATAATCAGTTGGTTCAGAAAGTGAAAGTTAAATACCTCAAATAAATTTAACAAAACAAGGCCCACCAACATAGTAAAGATTAATACTTGACAATTTTTGGAATAAAATACATCATAGAATTGGTGATTAATAGTACATGTAATTAAATTATTTAGAAGGTGACCTGGTGGTCTTAGGGATAAGATATCAGGCTTATGTGCTGGGTCGGGTTCAATCCTCGGTCCAAGCACAGATTTATCTGATTACCAAACCCTTCCTTCACCTCTGACAAGACGTGTATTAATCACAACTTGTGAATGTGTGGAATGCCAAGGCCTCCACCGTGGTTCGGATTCCACGTTATACTGTAAGTCCTCCATTTCATCTCACAATCACCCTACCATTACACATTAGCGTTAACGCGTATAACCCGAACGGGTTGTAAGACGCGGTGCTAATTATAATAATAATTAAAATATTTAAATCCACCACGCATATTGTATGGTTTAGGCCAAGCATGCTCTCAATATACTGAATTGTCGATTACTTGGATATCGGGGTTCTACTCTCGGTCGGGTTTACTGATACCTGTTTTTACATAGCAGTGTTCTACCTTCTCTCTCTTCGCACACATTCTGGAACGTTTCGTTTAAATGCTCCCATCCTCATCCCTACTTTCCATTAGTGTTCTTCTTCTAAGTCAACAACCCGAGTGATTTGGTTCGATGTGATTTATTTCCATCCAGAGCTGGGCATGCACTACACCCTTCAGCTGGTTAGGGCTGCCTTCACTATCTGGTAGAAATCCCATGCACTAAGGGAGTTCAGGAAGTGACTACTGACGTGGTTCCCCGGTTGCTTCCACACTGAATTTATAAGAGCGAGTGTGAAAAGGCCCACCAGTTTTACCGGAAAGACACTTTCACATATTTCCCAGGGTTCCATTACATGCCACAATCGACATGGAACCAACTTCCCCTCTGAAGAAAAATCTCCTACGTATTTATATCCCTCAATAAATATCCATGGGCCTTGGCTGGGTATGTACCCACGAACATCAGGTACCCAAGTGATCTCCATGACCACCAATTTCGACTAATTAGTGTAAATAGTTATGTGGATATCCCGACTAAATATTAAGATGCGGTTCACAAAATAAAAAGTTTGTTTAAAAAGCCCTTCGGGTGTTATATATAAGAAGGGAAGAGTACAAAAAAGTGCACCTGCAATAGTTTGTGGTAATGGGGGAAACACATAGGCATAAATAATGAAGACCTTGTACTGCAATTCCTAATGCCTAAGACCATGCGTCCATCAGTACAGGTACTATATATTCTTAGTCTAAATATTTCTTAGCCATTTTTAAGTAGGGCTATATATTTTGTTCCGTTGTTTTTATTGATTATTTTAAGCTATGTCCCTAAGGAGGTCAGAATGAAAAGTTTAAATTTAAAGACAGTGGACTGAAATGAAATAGTGAATAGTTTAAGAACCAACGTGATGTAACACTACCATCCTCATTTAATTTGGTCGGGGATTGAACACAGGCTTCCTGGTTCAAAGTCAAACATGTGCGCGAACATCCATTTCGGTGACAGTACTGCTTGCTTATAAGAACACTTAAGGTGAGAGTGTAGGGGACACGTGAGTTAAGGGCAGTTTTTATAGAAATTTGTTTAGGGTTTGCTTCTAGTTAGTAAGATTAGTTTTACTATAGCGTACTAAGTTATTTTGAGGTACAAAAATGTTTTAATGGTAATGTTAGAATATTTAATACTATACAATTGATACACATACCACTTTAAGAGTAATTCGGAACTTCGTTTAAAATTACTGGCTTTCAATACCTCACTAAATCACTATACCTTGTGCTTTAATTTGTACTCAAGTGATTTGATTGATTAAAAGTTTGATACGATTAAACGATTTAAATTTGGAAACCTCAATTATGACAATATTTTGCACATTTTTCACACCAATGTTATTATCGGCTTCGTCTAAGGGGTTAGGGTGACGAGGATAGATTTAGGTGGAATGCACGAGCATTAGTGTGGATACAGGAAGATAAAACGATCTTGATAAATTATATGTGAAAACCCTTCCCATAACAACCTGCTCTGATTCGAATCTTGACCTCTCCGTCAATGACCAACAACTCAATTTTGGGTTTGATGCCTTGTAACACTATATTTTACCATGTTATAAATTTAAATAGAATTGATTATCCTCACCAAAATTATTCGTTGATATTATTGTGGATTATTGGTATCAAACAGATCATCAATTTACTTCCTTAATTTTTCGTTCATTATTTCTTACCATCACCAAAAAAAAACGCAATTAATTATAAATTACAGCTTAAGTAGTTGCACGTAACATTAATATTGATGAAAGTGTCAATTTCCACCCTCCCTACAAGGAAACTATCGGCCGAGTGCTATTACAATATAAAATGTGCATGTGGGTGAAACACACGCCCACAACTTCCGGTGAAATGCCAAGAAACAAGACATGTCTAGCCATGGGGTTGCTGGTCACACACACCAACATACCTCGAGTTAAGAACTCCATCCTTATTTATAAATTCCTACAACAAAAAATACAGCTAATTAATAAGCTCAGGCTGTTTTTGATCAACTAGTAGATGCCAATATTATTTAAATATAGCTCCCTTTTAAAATACCAATACAGTTACAACCTTAGACTTGTCCACCAGTGTGAAATTTTTAGTTGTATACTAATTATGTTAGTTATTATCATATTTTTTGATAATTACTTTTCGTAAAGTCTATCACTGCC
Source organism: Timema douglasi (assembly GCA_901482245.1). Lineage (NCBI taxonomy): Eukaryota > Metazoa > Arthropoda > Insecta > Phasmatodea > Timematidae > Timema > Timema douglasi. Next base: position 99,518 of record CABEEJ010002458.1, read on the forward strand.
AGTTTTGATCAAATACTAAATACCTTCACGAAAAACTCATTGGCTGTGTTACCGGAAACCGGACATCCCAGCTGCTATAAATTTAACCAGTGTTTATGAACTTCCCTCAATAATTTTATTGTTAAGCTCATTGAATTTTAATCTTATTTACATTTTTGTCACTATCTACTACCTGTATAGAATAAGAATACTAATTTATATGAATTGAACCAAAACAAACCCAGTATGTATGCAAGTTTGTTTGACACGCACACGCAGTTTGACATACGCCCATGTGTATAGCCAGTCATCTTTTAAGTTTACTCGCACGAGCCATCGAAAGAAATCAGGGTCCTTGTATTCAATAGGCGTTGCCTTCAATAACTATAAGTTTCAATAGATAAGCTTTTATGTGGTGTCTGGGGTAAAGGGGCAACATTTATAGTGTATATCTTGTGTTGAAGGGGAGTCATCTTGGATGTCTTGTCTCCGTTCTACTAGCGCCCCTTTTCTTCAACAACTAAAAAAAAAAAAAAAAATGCTTGAACGACACAGACTACTTGAGATCACAATATTTTCCTTTGGTTTTTTTTTTAAAACAGAATTTCTTTAAGAGTTAGATGGTTGGGAAAGGAAAAAACCACAACAAAAAAACCTCCTGGTTGATGTGATATCTTGTAATCGAGTTGCTGAAAAGTTGTACGTTGTTCTTTGCTAAGAATTGAAAGATAAGGAAAGTATTTTAACAGCAAGAATATAAAAAGGGCTGACGCAAGAAATCAAACTAAAATCTGTCTACATTTTCTATATATGAGATACGTAAGACCAGTGAGGTCTTTCTTTCTTTTTTTTTTGCGAGAAAAGTTGACACCAATAGTTCTACCTCGTGATGAACTTCCATAGCCCCTTCCACATCACCCTTCTTATTCAGCTCCTTATATACCAAACTCCCTCTCCATTCTAACCTCTTCTTCCCCTTCCTCCAACCTTCCCTTATGCTTTTCCCATCACGACGCTGCTGACTTATAGATTCAATATCTTTCTTCTCACCTCAATCTTAGGGGCCTACTGCAAGACTTCTGAGGGTGTCTCGAACCACCCCTTAGCTCCGGCGTCACTGTAAACATAGCACGCTTGAGAAAGAAGCTCCCCCCTCTCTCTCCCTATATATATATATATGAAATTTTGTATACGAGATAAGGGAGAATATGTATAAATATATATGTAAGAAAGATGAATTTTTCTCACCTCCTTTTCTTTCTCCAAGTATGCGGCGAAGCAGTAATAGGGGGCTGGTTAAGCGAGACAAGGGAAATGAGAGAGAGAGCGAGAGAGAGAGAAAAGCGCTACGATGGAAGAACTAGTCAGTTGAGTGGGGTTTTTTTCCTATCCCCCTCCGTTCCGATCTTTCTTGAAGACTTTGCACGCCACTGAATTTCTCCAACAAACCAGAAGGTGATGTCAATTTTCTGCGAATCTGATCAATTTATACACACGTGCGTTTATAAGAGGAGCGTGGTGAAATCAGGACTATGGTCTTAGGAGGGGAGAGTGAAAGTTGTGCGGAACCGAGAAGATCCCGTCCTCTGATCGCTTTTCAATCGCTGCCATGAATATAAGCAGCTTCAAGTGGGGGGAATTATCTGTGGATTTTTGGCGAAGGGCTCGTATCTTCTCAGGAGGGTTTATATGAGGGGTGCGTTTACTTTTTTTTTTCCCATACTGAATAAACTATTATTCAAAGGTTTACTATGTAGCAGACTGCCGATGATAGCCAGATCGAGGTTCGAATCTCGGTCGGGTGTACTAAGGGTGGTTTTTTCCAAATGGTTTTCAATTATTCCTTTAAGAAAATGCATGAACACTTTCTCTAAATATAACCTTCTTGATCCCTTAAACCATTAACGTAATTAGTAAATAAGCGTATAACACGAATAAGTACTAAAACGTGGTGCTAAAAAAAGTTTGTTTTAGGCTATGAGCTCATAGGCAAGTTTTTTACTTAAAACGTATATAATAGGTAAAAAAAATCTAAATTTAAATAACAAAAAATTAATCATTCTAAATCATGTAGGACAATTTCAATGACTTCTTATCACCTCTATATCTTAATTAATCTACACCCACTTCAGGGGCCGATTGGTCTAAGGCGTCATTCTCGTGTTGGACGTGATGACGGGGACGTAGGGGTTTGAATCCCGCTCGGTTCTACAGAAGGTTGTTTTCCACTCTCATTCCACGAAAATATGCGTAGATTATCTCTGAAATGCTTACATTTTATCCCTACCCCATTAGATCAATTGACATACATGCATATAACCAGAAAAGGAAGTAAGACGTGTCTATATAACTTAAAATTACATATTTGTTTGATAGATTTTATTGGTCATGATAATGAATTTTAAATTCCTAAATATTTTTTGTGGATCTTACATCTCCTTACAATAAAATATTCTTCTAAAGTTTATTCTTTTACAGAACAATATTGCCATCATCTGTCAAGACTTATATCAGGTTTGCATTAAAACAATTCAGAATAAGGCAAGGCCAGTAGAGTAAAAAAACACATTATTGTATACTGTACAAAATATGTCAATAAGACCAATTATTAAGAAAATTAATCATAATCATTATAAAAAGTAAAGGAAATAAATAATTCCATTAAAGTTATTAAATTTAATTCTGTAGTTTTTTCCCTAAACTGATAAATTTGTTGAAGTAAGATGTTAAGTAAATTTTAACTGTATTTAGTTGAGTAAATATTTATTTACCATGATGGTACACACAAACAATCTTGAAACAACTAAAATCATCTAATAGTATTGTCATATATTCTTAGCTAAAGCACCTTCAAGAAATAAGTTTAATATAGGGAAAACATTATTTAGTGCTTAGTAGAGGTGGAATTGGGGAATTAATTAATTTTTTTATTGTTAATAGTAAATATTTCTAACTATACACTTTTAATGTCTTTTTCTAGATATATATTTTGAATACTCCACAAATATTGTCGATGTTGATAAAGGAGATTAAATCACCGTGACCCTTAAAACACCAGTGTCATCGTAAAGCCTGTAGAGGTGGTGGTAGTATTAGTATTAGTAGTAGTAATAATAGTATTAATAATAATGATAGTAGTATGAGTAGTGGTGAGGATTATCAAAATATATAGAATTAATTCTCCACCCCTTCTTATTTTCCCACTCATTCATTTTAAAACATCACTAAATGCACCCATTTAATCATTTATTCATTTAAAATTCCACTGTAGGCACCCCTGTTCTCACTCGTTCATTTTAAAATTCCACTGTAGGCACCCCTGTTCTCACTCGTTCATTTTAAAATTCCACTGTAGGCACCCCTGTTCTCTCTCGTTCATTTTAAAACGCCACTGTAGGTCCCCCCTGTTCTCACTCGTTCATTTTAAAATTCCACTGTAGGCACCCCTGTTCTCACTCGTTCATTTTAAAATTCCACTGTAGGCACCCCTGTTCTCACTCGTTCATTTTAAAAT
>CABEEJ010002459.1:0-30991 GCA_901482245.1 Timema douglasi
GTATATGGTCATTTTTAGTAATAATACTGTACGGTTTACGCATTCGTTCAGAGAAACTCTTTTAATTTCTTTAAAGTATATAATTTCTGATCCTGAATTAAAACTATGCCGGTTAATATTTAGTGGATTGACCTGGTGGTCTAGGGGTAAGGTGTCTGACTTCTGTGCTGGTGGTTCGGGGTTCAATCCTTGATACCGACACACATTTATCTGATTACCAAACCCTTCCCTCACCTCTGGCAAGCCGTGTATTAATCACAGTTTGTGACTGTGTGAAATGCCAGGCCTTAACCGTGGTTCGGATTCCACGTTAAACTGTAGATCCTCCATTTCATCTTACAACCTGAACGGGTAGTAAGACGTGGTGCTAATAGTAATAATATTTTTTTTTAGCACCACGTCTTTCTACACGTTCAGGTTATACGATTAAGTACTAATTACACTAATGGAATAGGAATTGGGAAGGTTAAATTTAGAGGAAGTGAACCCGCATTTGCTTGGAGGGGGAGTGGAAAACCATTTAGGAAAAACCCTCCTCAGTTCACCCGACCGAGATTCGAACTTCGATCTCCCCATCCTCGGCAGTCGAGCTCAACACGACTAGCGCGTTAGCTAACTACGCCACCGAGGAGGGTAATAATTATAATTAGTGTAAGTATAAATAAGCAAAACAAAAAGAAGTTTCCGCCCCCCGCCCTTTTCCTGTATAAGCCCCCATCAATATTAAAAATCTAAGAAAATCAAAAAGGTTTGTGTAGCCAATTTTAAAAAGGTTAGAATAGAAGCGAATATTACTAACAAAAGTTTGAGCGACAAAAAAATATGTCATATTCAAGAAATTTAAAATATAAAACCTATCTAACACTTAATCTAGAACTTCCGAACACGTTTATTATAAATACATTTAAATTCAAGGATATTGATTAATAATTTCAACACATAAATATATTTCAATAAACGCTGACAATGCAATAAACCAAATATCGTGTTAATAAATCATAACTAGCTGAGAAAAACAATATTATAAACAGTTTTTAAAATTGATTTGTTTTTATTTTGTATATCGACGTGCAGATGTTAGAAACTATTTATAAACTCACCAGACGTATAGTTTTCATTTAAATACTCCATTTATGGTTCTGATTAGTCAAAGAGAATCAGCTCTTCAGTCTAGTATAATCCGATATTTCTAAACATGATTAGTAAGGTGAGATGAACACATTATAGAAAACCAAAGGATTAGTAAGATTAAAATTTGTAGAATATATTAATTATGTCTATACTATATTAAAATATACAAAAGCCCCTATATGTATAATATTATAATTTGTGTTAGTATGAATGGTAAAATAACATTAATAGTAACTTTAATTAAAATAAATAAATCATTTTTTGAATGCAGATAAATTGAGAAGTTGGATATTTTAAATTTATTTTCTCCTTATTCACTTAGTTCACTTTTCTGATGTAGGTAATATTTCGATTTTTTTTTCTCTCAACGTTAATAATAAAGTTCACCTCTTTGGCGTAATTGTTGGTTTGATTATTTTGTCTCTAGTTACCTTCATTTTATTTACAAAATATTATTCATCAAGTTCATCTCTTTTGGCGCTTTAGTTTGATATATATCACGTCTTACTACATGTTCAAGGTTATACACAAGTTTGATATTATTATCTGTAGCTTCCTTACTATCATCCACTTGAGACTAAAACCAAAATATCAAAGCCATTATATATATTTCAGATCGTTGCACTAGCAGCCTTGTTGGTCGCTCCCAGCACAGCTAGCTGCTATCCAGGAGGTATCTGGGGAGAAGGTCCCTACAGCGGATACCCCTATCCTTCTGGGCGACAATACGGCGACTCGATCGCAACCGCTGCAGCTGCTGCTGCTAGTGCCGCATCTACTGGGTATGGAGCCGCTGCCGCTGCTGCAGCTGCGAGTGCTGCCTCTTCTGGTTATGGGGCCGCTAGTGGAAGCTACGGAAGTGGATATCTCGGTTATGGTTTAGGGTATGGTGGCATATATGGCGGATATCGTGGTATCTTGGGTGTTAACGGCGGTTCAAATGCCGCTGCAGCTGCTGCAAGTGCTGCATCTTCTGGCTATGGAGCCGCTGCAGCCGCGGCAGCAGCTGCTACAGCTGCTACTTCTAGAGGATACGGAGGCCTATACAACAGATTACGGATACCCTGCAAACTGGGGAGGTTACGGTGATTCAAGTGCCGCTGCTGCCGCCGCCGCTTCTGGATATGGAGCCGCTGCTGCTGCTGCTTCGGCGGATGCTTCTGCTTCTAGAGGGTATGGAGGCTTAACCAGGGGCTACGGATATCCTAATATCTGGGGAGGTTACGGAGATTCAAGTGCCGCTGCAGCTGCTGCAGCCAGTGCCGCCTCTTCTGGTTAATGGAGCCGATGCCGCTGCTGCTGCGGCGGCTGCTTCTGCTTCTAGAGGGTACGGAGGCTTAAACAACGGCTACGGATATCCTGGTATCTGGGGAGGTTACGGAGATTCAAGTGCCGCTGCTGCTGCCGCCGCCGCTTCTGGATATGGAGCCGCTGCTGCCGCGGCGGCTGCTTCTGCTTCTAGAGGGTATGGAGGCTTAAACAGCGGCTATGGATATCCTGGTATCTGGGGAGGTTACGGAGATTCAAGTGTTGCTGCGGCGGCTGCTTCTGTTTCTAGAGGGTATGGAGGCTTAAACAGCGGCTACGGATATCCTAATATCTGGGGAGGTTACGGAGATTCAAATGCCGCTGCAGCAGCAGCTCCTGCTGCTGCCAGTGCCACCTCTTCTGGTTATGGAGTGGCTGCTTCTTCCGCCGCAGCAGCCGCTGCTTCTGGAGGGTATGGGGGCCTATACAACGGCTTCGGATACCCTGGCACATGGGGAGGTTACGGAGATTCAAGATGCCGCTGCAGCTGCTGCAGCCAGTGCCGCCTCTTCCGGTTATGGAGCTGCTGCCGCTGCTGCAGCAGCAGCCGCTGCTTCCGGAGGATACGGTGGTGGATATGATTCTGTTTACGTCTAAAGCTAAGAAAGCTAGGGTCTAGGCTATCAGTCAATATGCCGGTTATGATACGTTATGATACGGCCTATTCCAAAGAAAACGTTGCTTTTGTTTATCAGAAATTTTACTTCAACACAGATAATCTTTATTTAAGGTATTTTTTAGTTTATCCTTCATAAGAGGCTAAAATTCTTATTTATATAAAAAATTAGAAAATCTGCTTTATATTCAAGAATATTTTAAATACTGTTATTTTGTATAATATTTTTATGACATATATATAAATACAAAATACATGGATAGCCAATAAAAATTACATTTAATTTTATTGAGATGGTAAATGTTAAATAAATTAAATGTAAATTATATGTTGATTATTATTCGAAAATAAATCTTATGAGTAAAATAGAATGTGTTTTTGACTTTATTTGTAGGTGCCTGTGTGTGTTTGTTTACGCTATTGGTAAATAACCCAGAAAACATGAAAGTTAAAACATACCATACATATAAGGTAATTTTAGGGTGTGTATGATGGGAGATAATTGTTCCATTATTTTACAGATATTGCTAGCTTAAAGGCTTAAACCACTCGAACAATGTTTATTCACAATTAATACACTTAAGGTAAGTAATAATAATTGGAGTTGTATTATCATATATTTAATACAAAGAAGATAAATTTCTGCTTGAACGCCAAAGAAAAGTTACAGGAAAATTTTTAACCTTATTTACAAAATAACTTAAAGGGCACTTATATAAAGTCACCCGTTTATAAAGTTTGATTGGTTTTTTTATATTTACATAAGCATGTAAATTGTGTTTCTTTGGCAAGTAAAAACTACCCAGGTAACGTTACAAAACTTATTTTGTTTTGGTTTTACATTTTTTATAAATATGTATTCAAACAAACAAATAACCTTTCTTATTAAAACGCAGCTGAAGGTCCAGAGTAACAAAGGACGTAAAAAAATATAAATTAAATGTATATTTGTGTACTATTGATGTAGGTGACCTGGCGGTCTAGGGGTAAGGTGTCAGACTTCTATGCTGGTGGCCGGGGTTTAATCCTCGGTCCCGGCAAAGATTTATCTGATAGGAATGCCAGGTCTCCACCGTGGTTCGGATTCCACGTTAAACTGTAGGTCCTCCATTTCATCTCACAATCACCATACCATTACACAAAATATTGATATAAGCCTTACATTATTCCAAACATTAACACAAGTATAATCGATTTGAGCCAAAAAAGAAGCAAAAAAAAAAGGATTTTTGGATTAAATAAAAAAAATCCACTCACCTAAGCGAAGGATATCTTTCGGACGTTCTAGAACGATTTGAACACATTACACTAAACTTCAAACATAAATTTTACCGGTTTTATGAAGGCGTAAAAACGGCTCAGACCACTACAATTAACTTTATTTTTTAGTAAATTTTACTTCAAACGAGTTAACTAGTTGTAGGTGATCACAAGTATCCAAAATGACCAAATTATAGATGAAGTAAAACATAATATTGATGACATAATTGAAAAAACCCAACAAGTTTATATTAATCATTATGAGACCTATCCAACCGAGCTTAACCTAACCTTTTATGTGTAGATAAATATAATGTATATATAAAATAAATAATTCAATGTAATAAACGTGGATCATGCATCATACATTTTAGCCACTTTAGTGCGCACCGCGCAAGATCATGAGTGTAATGCCGGGATCACGATCAACTTAACTTTAACTTAACGTAACGTTCTCTTATAGTTCACTTATCGTAAAGAAACCAGTGGGCTATCAAGATTCAAATAACTTAACGTAACAGCTTGAGCCAAACATCAGCATTCGAGAGCATAGATGTTGGTCTGTGATCTGTACTATATGTTAACAGTGCTATCTGTGACTATATGTATTTTTTACTTTTTATATATTTAATTACATTGCAATAAAAGATTTATCATTCAAATTAATTGTATCGAAGTTAAGTTTTTTTTGCAATTTCTACTTTTACTATTTTAGTGTTATATTATATTCGTCTTCATTCATGATTTAATTTAGTAAAATCTAGCTTGCATACACTATAAACAAATGAAGTAACGATACTTGTGAAACATATGACGTACTAAATAGCAGTGTTAACGTGGTTGGCTGGCTGTATCACGTGACACTCTTCACGTATATCACTTATAGTTCACGTAACTTGGAGATTTCCATGACAACTCTTACTATCAGTGAACTTTAAGCTAACGACATCGTGATGGCTTCTATTTAAAAAAATATATGAGAAGAACCTCTTCGTTAAGTTAAGTGAAAGATAAGTTAACGTTAAGTTAATCGTGATCCTGGAATAATAAAATAATTTTGGAATGACGTCTTCCATCCAGTTCCCAGAATCGAAGGAAAGTCGTACGCCATCGTCAATATTCACATTTTGAAAGTGATTAGGGTGATAAGTTTTCGAATTTAATTTAAATATAATATTTAATAAATTTGTTAAAAAATTAACACTTGGTACCATTTCAGTGAAAAATAGCCAAATGGGGGACGGTTAAGGCGGACCAGACACTATGTTTCTTTAATATATTACTTGAAGTCTGACTTTTAGTGCGTTGGTATTTCCGGTAATATGTCTTACAGAATACAAAGTTACAGGCACAGTTTATTTTTAATGTACTTATGAGTTTATTTTGAGTAAAATAAAAGTTAATGAATAAAACGTTTTTAACAATGGTAAAAATAACTACCCATATAGGCCTATAGAAAGTTTGTTGTGAAATAAGGTTCAATGGGGTCGCTGTATACGGTTTTTACGTTTATAAATACATAAATTAAATTTCAACTAGGATCTACAAGAGTGATACCTACCATGTGACCTTTAAGCTAAAGAGATACATTTAGGCTAGTGATTTTGTCTTGTTTTTTTTAATTGTCCTAAAAAGCCCTGTTCTTGAGTGCCGTACCCATAAACTGCTTTATGTATTTAAAATTTTGTCGGCAAGATTTAGAAAATAATTCTACCAATATAGATAGGCCTGGTATCAAACTTATAGGTTAGTAACTTAAGCCTGAAACTATTTTTCAGTGCGCCATAGCATTAAATTTAATATACCTTTTTATTTTAATCTAGTGCCGTGAACTAAACCTAGTGTAAGGTCACTGTAGCTATGAGCACATAAAATACATATCCATAGGCATGAGAAAAAATATATAGGCCCATAGGAATATTCTTAAATATAAAAAACCTAAAATATGGCCTAGACCCCGGCGAGTATTAATTAAATCATGAACGTGTGTGTATATATACAGTACTGCATATTTATACGTAATAAATAAGATCGGGAACTTACTTCCAACAGCATTTATCCTTACAAGCACAGTTTTAAAATTCATGTTTTAATATTTAAATTACTGTGCGGCGGAGATTTGATAGGATACAGTAGCACACCTTAACAACTTCCTGCGATGGTTTAAAAATGGTCAAAATGGGTTTATTTCTAATAAATTATAAGTATACAATTAAAAAAAAACAGCTTTTCTCATCTGGGAATTCAAAGATACCCACTTTTCAAACTTAAATGCCATCTTCAACAAAATAATAACTCAAGGAGACACGATGGATTTTGGATACTAGAAACAACATACAGAGAAAATGGCGGCCGGAAATTAAGACTTGGCGATAGAAACAAGTACTTTTTAAATACCTACATAATTATTTTAGTTCATCTAATATTCAATCTGAATAATATTTAAATTAAATTAGATTTAAAAAATGATCTTAGCAATACCGTTTGAAATATTTAAGATTTATTTTATTTTTATGTAGTAGGTACTCGGCTTGGATTTATTGGTATGTCCGGTTAAAGTTAAATACACATACTTTGTTTTATTTAGCATCGCGTCTTACTACTCGTTCGGGTTATACGCTTAAGTACTAATTACGCTAATTGATTAGGAATTGGGGATGTTGAATTTTAGAGGAAGTGAACTCATATTTGTGTGAAGGGAGAATGGAAAACAATTTAAGAAAAACCACCCCCAGTTCACCCGACCGTGATTCGAACCTCAATCTCCCCGTCCTCAGTGATCTAGCTCAACACGACTAGCGCGTTAGCTACCTACGCCACCGAGGCGGGTCACATAATTAATAAAGTTCCTTTAAGTATTTGGTTTGAACCTCTTATTTTATCGATTTTTTTTTTATCATCGCGTCTTACTACCGGTTCGGATTCTACGGTTATGTACTAAAACTGCTCTAAGGGTTTTAGGGATTAGTAAGGTTAAATTTATAGGATGTACCCACATATGCTTGGAGGGAGAATGGAAAAACATGTTGGAAGAAGCTCCCTCAGCACACTTGACTACCTGACCGAGATTCAACCTTGATCTCCCCGTCATCAGCATTCTAACCCCCTCCAAGAGTAGCGCGTTAGACCACGCGGCCACTGGAGCGGGTTATCATGTTGTTCAAAATGGTGAACATGTTTACAAATTGTATAGATTTTTATATGTTGAAATTTATTGTTTATTAATTTATTTGAAACTTTGTAACCTTGTTTTTTTTTCACCTTTATAAAGTTTTACCATCTTTATTTTCCCCTAAATGTTAAATATTTAACGATACTTACCTAATCTGGCATTTTTATATATGTATGAGCCAACGAGTTCTTAATTATTCTAAACGATACAATACAACTAAAAAATATAGTATCAATATAATTTGTAAATAATTTAAACTTAGTGTTTTACTCATAAAAAAAATTGAGTATAAATACCTTAAATATCATTCCTATCTTTATTAAAATCTTAAAATTGTTTTGCTAATGACAAACCACAGTAGTTCTTAATTTTTTAATTAATAACCTCAATAAACAAAGAAACTACTCGTCCTTGTAGTAAACTACAAAAATTGATTTACTAATGAACATATAAGTAGGTTTCTTTTCACTACAGACAATTCATTAGTATTTCTAAAATACTACTAAAACTCAATAGTTATTCTAAAATACTACTAAAATTCAATAGTTATTCTAAAATACTATTGAATGTCAATAATTATTTTAAAATACTACTAAAATTCAATAGTTTATCTAAAATACTACTAAAATTCAATAGTAATTATAAAATACTACTAAAATTTAATAGTAAATATAAAATACTATTGAATGTCAATAGTTATTCTAAAATACTTCTAAAATTCAATAGTTATTATAAAATACTACTAAAATTCAGTAGTGACTAAATATCAAAATGCAATGGTAATTATAAAATACCACGATCGAGGCTCACAAACTTACTCAACGTAAATAAACCTGAGCTAAGTTTCAGCTCTCTTTTGTTCTTGGTTTTTGAGATTTTGGAGTATACAGCTACATATTCTAAACTGAAAGTCTTGAAATGGATGTACAATTTATAATAAATACGTACGAGATGATCACGTTCAAGTTTTCCCTAAGTAAATATGCAACGTTTAAGCTTTTTTATGTTTATTGAAATTAAGTTACCTGTACCGATGTTAGCTTGGTTTAAGGCGTCAAGTTGGAAATATTTGTAATTTTTTTTATTAAAAACAGTGCCTAAGGCGCTCATCCTAGGATTTCCTTAAATAGGTAAACTAATAATTAGGACTAGGATTCTCATGATTTTGCATTTTTTTTTGGCAAGCCTAGAATGTTGTTTTAAGTGTATACATATGTGTTTCATAAGAAACTAAGCTGATTTTAGTAACTTTTTAGGGCATATTTTAGCATGTTTCAGTGTTTTTACGTGCTATGGCATATTTTCAAATTTTTCAACCATTGTAAAGCATTTTTTGTTATTTTAGATTCATTATATTGCATATGTTGGTATTTTAAATATAGAATAAATTTGGCACCACGCCAGTAAGCCGTGAGACTACTTCCACCCCTCTCTTGCTTTCTTTTATAGAGCATATTTTTTTTGTTTAAATACTTTAAGTTTGGCACAGAAACTGTAAAAATTTAAATTGTATTTTAAGGTGTTTTTTTCTCTAACAGTGCATGTTTTTGGGCAATAGAACCATCTAAATTATATTTTTTTGACAATTTTTATTTTGTTTCATGACTCTCTAATTGTCTTCATTAATTTTGCAAGTAAATACAAAATAAATGTAAATTTTGGTTAATAATTTTTTGTTTAAAGGGCATATTTTTAGTTTTTTGGTCATAAATGAACTTTTATAAAGTTTTTTTTAGCAATTTTGACAATCCTAGCTCTACTAATAATCCTACCCTTTGCATTAATGGATTTACAACTTGGTTTATCACTTTATACTAAGATAATAAATTGAGAGTTTTTGAGAAAAGAGTAACGATAACGATAGTTGGTGCTGAGAGAAATATACGAAAAGGAGAATGGGGAAAGTTACATAATGAATAATTTCATGGTATGTGTACATCCCCAAACATATTAAGGATAATCAAAGTGCTGAGGCTGATGTGGGGTTGTCATGTGGCACGTAAGGAAGATAGAGGCTTATATACACGTTTTTAATTGAAAAAAACAACAACAATATAACACTTTAGCTCAGTTGGTAGCCTGTCTATTGAGCTAAGTATCCCGGGCTCGATTCCCGGAATGGCTGAAAAGTGCATCATTGGTAAAATGAGGGTTCACCCTTTTACATTAATAAATTAACGGCAGTGGACTGGTCCTAGTCTTAAGTTAGATTATAAGGCATATGAAACTACGACAGACCTAGCCAGCTGGTAGTGGAAATATATTACTTGAATAAATAACTCACTCAGGCCATAGGTTGGTAACAAAAATGGCTGTGAAAAAATTGGGAAACCTGATGATATACCTCTTTGCGTCCAAACTGTAGATGGTAGATAGTTTAAAAAAGGATTCGAAGGAGACTAGATGTCAGGCTAGTGAGGCGTTAGCTAGGTAAGCCCATATCCGTATAAGATTTTTATGTTTCTTGTCTTATGAGCTTCTTGCACGAGTGATCAAGAGGTATAAGGTGTCAGTCAAACTCTGAATGTATATTCGAGTAAAATTTATACCAACACCATCATATTTCCTTATGTACTTATGCAAAGTGTCTTGGTTTGGAAGTTACATCAATAGTACACAAATATACATTTAATTTATATTTTCACGTCCTTTGTTACTCTGGACCTTCAGCTGCGTTTTAATAAGAAAGGTTATTTGTTTGTTTGAATACATATTTATGAAATATGTAAAACTAAAACAAAATAAGTTTTGGAACGTTACCTGGGTAGTTTTTACTTGCCAAAGAAATACACTTTACTTACTTATGTAGATATAAAAAAAACAATCAAACTTTAAAAACGGGTGACTATATATAAGTGCCCTTTAAGTTATTTTGTAAATGAGGTTAAACATTTTCCTGTAACTTCTCTTAGGCGTTCAAGCAGAAATTTCTTCTTTGTATTAAATATATGATAATACAACTACAATTATTACTACTTACCTTAAGTGTATTAATTGTGAATAAACGTTGTTCGAGTGGTTTAAGCCTTTAAGCTAGCAATATCTGTAAAATAATGGAACAATTATCTCCCATCATACACACCCTAAAATTACCTTATATGTATGGTATGTTTTAACTTTCATGTTTTCTGGGTTATTTACCAATAGCGTAAACAAACACACACAGGCACCTACAAATAAAGTCAAAAACACATTCTATTTTACTCATAAGATTTATTTTCGAATAATAATCAACATATAAATTACATTTAATTTATTTAACATTTAAAATCTCAATAAAATTAAATGTAATGTTTATTGGCTATCAATGTATTTTGTATATATATATATCAAAAATATTATACAGTATAACAGTATTTAAAATATTTTTAAATATAAAGCAGATTTTCCAATTTTTTATATAAATAAGAATTTTAGCCTCTTATGAAAGATAAACTAGAAAATACCTTGAATAAAGATTATCTGTGTGGAAGTAAAATTCCTAATAAACAGAAGCAACGTTTTCTTTGGAATGGCCGTATCATAACGTATCATAACTGGCATATTGACTGATAGCCTAGACCCTAGCTTTCTTAGCTTTAGACATAAACAGAATCATATCCACCACCGTATCCTCCGGAAGCAGCGGCTGCTGCAGCAGCAGCAGCGGCAGCAGCTCCATAGCCAGAAGAGGCGGCACTGGCGGCAGCAGCTGCAGCGGCATTTGAATCTCCGTAACCTCCCCATGTGCCAGGGTATCCGAAGCCGTTGTATAGGCCCCCATACCCTCCAGAAGCAGCGGCTGCTGCAGCAGCGGCAGCGGCTCCATAACCAGAAGAGGCGGCACTGGCTGCAGCAGCTGCAGCGGCACTTGAATCTCCGTAACCTCCCCAGATATTAGGATATCCGTAGCCGCTGTTTAAGCCTCCGTACCCTCTAGAAGCAGAAGCAGCCGCCGCAGCAGCAGCGGCAGCGGCTCCATAACCAGAAGAGGCGGCACTGGCTGCAGCAGCTGCAGCGGCACTTGAATCTCCGTAACCTCCCCATGTGCCAGGGTATCCGAAGCCGTTGTATAGGCCCCCATACCCTCCAGAAGCAGCGGCTGCTGCTGCAGCAGCGGCAGCGGCTCCATAACCAGAAGAGGCGGCACTGGCCGCAGCAGCTGCAGCGGCACTTGAATCTCCATAACCTCCCCAGATATTAGGATATCCGTAGCCGCTGTTTAAGCCTCCGTACCCTCTAGAAGCAGAAGCAGCCGCCGCAGCAGCAGCGGCAGCGGCTCCATAACCAGAAGCGGCGGCGGCAGCAGCAGCGGCACTTGAATCACCGTAACCTCCCCAGTTTGCAGGGTATCCGTAGCTGTTGTATAGGCCTCCGTATCCTCTAGAAGTAGCAGCTGTAGCAGCTGCTGCCGCGGCTGCAGCGGCTCCATAGCCAGAAGATGCAGCACTTGCAGCAGCTGCAGCGGCATTTGAACCGCCGTTAACACCCAAGATACCACGATATCCGCCATATATGCCACCATACCCTAAACCATAACCGAGATATCCACTTCCGTAGCTTCCACTAGCGGCCCCATAACCAGAAGAGGCAGCACTCGCAGCTGCAGCAGCGGCAGCGGCTCCATACCCAGTAGATGCGGCACTAGCAGCAGCTGCAGCGGCGGCGGCGCTCGAGTCGCCGTATGGTCGCCCAGAAGGATAGGGGTATCCGCTGTAGGGACCTTCTCCCCGGATACCTCCTGGATAGCAGCTAGCTGTGCTGGGAGCGACCAACAAGGCTGCTAGTGCAACGATCTGAAATATATATAATGGATTTGATATTTTGGTTTTAGTGTCAAGTGGATGATAGTAAGGAAGCTACAGATAATAATATCAAACTTGTGTATAACCTGAACATGTAGTAAGACGTGATATATATCAAACTAAAGCGCCAAAAGAGATGAACTTGATGAATAATATTTTGTAAATAAAATGAATGTAACTAGAGACAAGATAATCAAACCAACACTTACGCCAAAGAGGTGAACTTTATTAATAATGCTGAGAGAGAAAAAAATCGGAAGATTACCTACATCAGAAAATTGAACTAAGTGAATAAGAAGAGGAAAAAATAAATTTAAAATATCAAACTTTTCAATTTATCTGCATTCAAATAATAATTTATTTATTTTAATTAAAGTTACTATTAATGATATTTTAATATAGTATAGACATAATTAATATATTCTACAAATATTAATCTTACTAATCCTTTTGTTTTCTATAATGTGTTCATCTCACCTTACTAATCATGTTTAGAAATATCGGATTATACTCGACTGAAGAGCTGATTCTCTTTGACTAATCAGAACCATAAATCCAGTATTTATATGAAAACTATACGTCTGGTAAGTTTATAACTAGTTTCTAACATCTGCACGTCGATATTCAAAATAAAAACTGTTTTTAATATTGTTTTTCTCAGCTAGTTATGATTTATTAACACGATATTTGGTTTATTGCATTGTCAGCGCTTATTGAAATATATTTATGTGTCGAAATTATTAATCAATATCCTTGAATTTAAAAGTGTTTATAATACATGTGTTTGGAAGTTCTAGATTAAGTGTTAGATAGGTTTTATATTTTAAATTTCTTGAATATGTCATATTTTTTCGTCGACAAACTTTTGTTAGTAATATTCGCTTCTATTCTAACCTTTTTAAAATTGGCTACACAAACCTTTTTGATTTTCTTAGATTTTTAATATTGAGTTGGACTTATACAGGAAAGGGGGGGGGGGTGCGTAAACTTCTTGTTGTTTTACTTATTTATACTTACACTAAATATTATTATTATTATTATTATTACCCTCCTCGGTGGCGTAGTTAGCTAACGCGCTTGTCGTGTTGAGCTCGACTGCCGAGGACGGGGAGATCGAGGTTAGAATCTCGGTCGGGTGAACTGAGGAGGGTTTTCCCTAAATGGTTTTACACTCTCCCTCAACGCAAATGCGGGTTCACTTCCTCTAAATTCGACCTTTCCAATTCCTAATCCATTAGTGTAATTAGTACTTAATCGTATAACCCGAACGTGTAGAAAGATGCGGTGCTAAATAAATAAAAAATTATTATTATTACTATTAGCACCACGTCTTACTGCCCGTTCGGGTTATACGCACTTACGCTAATGTGTAATGATAGGGTGGTTGTAAAATTAAATGTAGGATCTACAGTTTAACGTGGAATCTGAACTACGGTTAAGGCCTGGCATTCCACACAGTCACAAGCTGTGATTAATACACGTCTTGCCAGAGGTGAGGGAAGGGTTTGGCAATCAGATAAATTTGTGTCGGGATCAAGGATTGAACCCCGAACCCCGAGCACAGAAGTCAGACACCTTACCCCTAGACCGCCAGGCCATTCCACTAAATATTAACTGACATAGTTTTAATTCATGATCAAAAATTATATACTTTAAAGAAATTAAAAGAGTTTCTCTGAACGAATGCGTAAACCGTACAGTATTATTACTAAAAATGACCATATACACGGATGCCTTTGATAATCGAATAGCTGTTGTGCAGATATTTGGTTTAGATTTGAAATTGTCTTTTAATTAATAGTTCCCTTCTCATGATCAAAGTTAAATTTTATTTTTATCTGTCTATACATTTTTCAGCCACACATATCGCTTAAAACGCAACATTTTATACTCTATACTTAAAAAACGTAAACGTTCTATCTAATTTTTTAAAACTTATTAATAAGGTGTAAGTTTAATAGGGTTACAGAATGGACATTTTCAGCTCCGGCAAACGACATGGCTTTTAAATCGTTTGTCTTGCAGTTAAATTTTTTAATCTATTATCAAGGATATGATGTTAGCTCTGATAAAAAAAATAGGTACAATATATCATGTCATTTAAAAAGAAACCAATACAATTTTTGTAGATAAAATTATCCTTGCTTGATGTTGGTTATATACAGGGTGTACAGTAACATGTTGACCCACTTCAGTGGTGGACAGGCGACACAAAAATAATCGTATAAATTCGCGTAAAGATGTGTCTCATTTAACCTTGTTTCCAAGTTATACTCATGTTTGTACTTCACTAATGTGGGGCTGCTTAACATTACAATAAGCGCTCAAAATGGCCACCCTCAGCCTGAATGCAATATTCAATTATAATAATAGAAAATAATCGTGAGTCACGTGGTTAAAGATGTTAGTCTAACCATATTTGTCAACATTTGAAAAATACATCTTGGGTTCAATCGATTGCTGATAATTATAAATTCAAATCGTTTGAGAAAATCTACTAAACGAAAAAACTTATGAGTGGTGCTATATTGAAACTGATAAATATGTACATACATATTATGGCCTAGGTTCAAAGAATATTCCTGCCAAATTTCGCTAAAATTTGTTTATATAATTGGTAGTTAGCGTCAATCGTATTCACGGGTAACGTCAAACCTGCCTGGCATCCTAAATCACAAGGATCCATGCAGTAGTTATTGATCTACAACGGCGGTCTCAGAACGTTTCACAAATCCCCAATGGATGGAATTGCCTGGCTTCCTGGGAAGGATTTTCAACCTCCATACTATCAGTAACACTTAAATCCCTATCAAACAAAAATACGAAAACATTTCATTGCGTTTCTCGTTGGGAATTGTAAGTCCTTGCGCTGAAATTGGGCGACCAACACCTCTTTCCCAAGGTTATGTATCTGTGTGTTTGGCTCAGAGTTCCTCCTTCCCTCTCTTTCCTTGAAGATTGGTCCAATAGTCCGTGGCATGTTTTGGTACTCACAGTGCTCGGTCGTAAGGACCCAGCCCGATGTACGGGGCCGGGACGTGATCTGGGCCCGCACACGTTTTATATAAACGAGCACTTGACTCTCTTTGCCACCATCTGGTACTGACAGAGCTCTAAAAATCCTGTAGGGTTGCCTCCACGGGGCAGCCCTTGGGCAATGTGTGCGGACGCTGGTGTCCGGCATAGCTAAAACCCCGGTAAGGTCTTCTGTGTGTGAGGAGTGATACTCCTCGACATGCACTAAGCGGCCGGTAGTGCGTACCCGTGTGGCGGGGATAGCTGGTCAGGGCACCTCCTCGAGGTTCCCGCTGGGCAACTCCGGGCAGTCGGTCTCAAGAATGGTGCTGAGGGGGTGGTAGCTATGTTTGGGTGAATAGAGAAAGTCCTGGGGCATGAGGAACGAAGGTTTGTGGAGACAACTGTTTGGAGGTTGAGCTCCTGACTTCCTCGTGATTGGGCAATCACTAGGAGGATCCAACTCCTCCCACCATCCGGTCCCAGTGGAAGGGGGGGGGGGTTCTAAAGTAACCCAAGGCATGCTGGCATAGAAAGGCTGTTACTGGTTTTTTCGGGTGCCCGAGTACCCGGAATGGCACTCGTGGACTTCGGCCCACGTCCGGTGAAAAGTTTTCGAAATGGTTCAAGTCCCGATGGGTATCAGTGGTTGCACTATAAAAGGCCTCTGAGCCCGGGTGTAAAGTTCGTTCACGGTAGGAGTTTACCTCTGAAAGGCCTTTTTCCCTACCAGAAATCTATTATATAGTAGGATATTGGTAGGGAAAAAAGACCTTTCAGAGGTAAACTCCTACCGTGAATGAAGTATAGTATAGCTTGAAAGCCTTTCAGGGTGCCTCTTCTGTGGTTTTGTTTAGATACGAAAGTCCGTGTTACGTGCAGCACGAAACAGGAAAAACAGAATTAATTAAAATAACAAGACAATAGGTATAAAAACAGATGTGTGTATATATATATATATATATGTGTGTGTGTGTGTGTGTGTGTGTGGCCGTAACTAGCTTTTCATGTGTTCTGCGCAAGGTTTTAATGTTGGGCCCCTTAATTATATTTCGGGGTAAGAAGGAATAATAATAAAACTAACAAGATACAGGAAATTTTTTATAAATATTGTTTGTATACACAAGTAATATACAAGATCATTCACATGTATTTATAAATGAAAATAGTAATTTTGATTGTACTTTTCTGGTTTTCATTTCAGCAAATTCATTGATTAGGCCTACATCATAAAATATGTTATATTAAACCTAAATTATGGAAAGATTGGATGATCGTTCTTGTTCAATAATCGATATTAAATAAATCCTTATTAATTTTAGCTTGCTAAAACCTATCTCACACAAACCAAGAGCTAAAAATATTGGGAGAGCAACATTAATATTCGGATATGACTCAATTAATCCATAGTCATGACACGAATATCGGGGATAATATCAAGGGGAGTTTTAATTATAATGTTTTTTATTATTGTCAAAGCTTCAAACTACGATCTTTGTAAATCATCGACGCCCATCGATTTTGAAGACAAGCCATAGAGAAAGCAAAAATCGTCACGAATAGTTCTCAAATGCTCATAACGCGTTACTTACAAAAATATACCTCAGACGTAATTTAACAAGAAAAACTAGCCGCCCGTGCATTTATATGTCATATCTCCTTGCACAGGCGTCGTCCAATAATTGGCTAGCCGTACACTGATTGATTAAATGTCCCTCTTGCCAGATTGCTTCGTATGCATCACAAGTTGAAGTCAGACTAGTTAACAAACAGCGTCACCAATATTTTCAGCTGTGATCATCGGGTATATAGTGCCATTATCCATTAAAATTAACATTTGATCTCGTCGCGACGTGATGCGTCGTTCATTCGTGCTATTCAGTCATTCAGATGTTGGTGAGCAGAGTGCGACAAGGGCGCCCAGCGACAAGGGCGCCCAGCGACTGAGTGACACAATGACCAATTGCTAAACCGCTAAACTACGCAATGGGCTGGCCTAGTCCCACTAGATGCATTCGGTTCACCGACATATGACCCACACAGCAGAGCACGGCAGTAAAATTTGAAAGTATATTAAAATTTAGAATTACCATTTCAGGGCCCCCTTTGTCCTGGACCCTGAGCCTGTGCGGGTGTTGCACCTGCCTAGTTACGGCACTGTATATGTATATATTTCCTTGTTTCACCCAGTCATTGATTTGGAAACAGTTTGTATGACCAAATCTGTGAAGTAGAGTATGCAGGCAAGTTCTTCTTCCAACACTGTATCTCCTGTGATTCCTTAAATCACCCCAAACGGACCAGAATATATATTTGCATTTACAGTTAATCAATGAGTGAATATTTGGGTCACATTGATTTAGTTCTCCATAGATTAAGGACGTCTGGATTGACTGTAAGTCCAGCTAAGGTGACGTGGGTCACCAATTATATCAAGTACCTTGAGTGCGCAACCCTGATAAAGTGGCGTGGGCCATCCTACCTTGGATGCGCAGTTTATATCATATTCTCAGGTGATTACATATTTAGAGTACAGGAAAGGCTAACTATAAAATAAGAATTCAATTAAGTCAAGTTTACGGCGAACGTGTAAAGTATTATAGCAATAAACATATAAGTTGAAGGCATCCAAGATGGTAGTAGGGCTAATATGACCAGATATTGGACCATTAGGTATGAGGTGTAGGCCTACTAGAAATTGTGGCACGTACCAAGGATCCACCTTAGATCGACACAACATAATGGTTAAATAGAGTAGAAAAATAACACCGGGACTTCAAAATCGATACCATAATCTTTAACTTACTAAAATAAAGGCTTGTGCTACAAATTAGATTAGTCTCACACGTGCATTACAGACGCTACATTAAGCTATGAGTCACTGGTTCTTTAACTTATCTCACTGCAATTTCACCTACTCAATTTTATATATATTATTAGCACTATGCAAGAAACAAACACCTCTTGCTTATTTTTTCCCAAGCTAATCATGCCATCTTAATAGAAGCTATCTGAATGAGCTGAAGTAGTTGCATTTTCTTGCTGCAACATAATATGTTTTTAGTTTAATTTTGTTTTATTCTCTGGTTTTGGTCTTTACCTTGTATACATTTGTTTTTCAATTGTTAAAATCATATGATTAAAAAATACATTGGTCCGTATTTTACTTCTTTTTTAAATTAAATAATATAATTTTGTCCAAATTTGAATTTGGTTGATGAAACGACGCTCAAGCAGATGTGCTATCCCCTAAGTATTTCAACTGTGTTTAGTCTGTACCTTATTACTCAGAATAGGGAAAAGCCAAATTCATTTGGAAAATTGTGTCGTTATTTTTATGTGTATGTCATATTAATTTGGTTGTACACAACATCATATTTTTATATTCCTCTTTGGGCCAGCATTACAGTGCTAGGTATTTTACAAACTTTAATGTTAAATTATAATTTTAGTGGGGATTGCTGTTTGAAAAATAGTTCAATACCTTATTTTATAACTATTTGTGTCATTCCGAATTACACCTTAGTAACAAAGGCTGTAGTTTGAATACATTATTGATATTAAAAGATGCATTTGGACCATTACCACTAAATTCAAATACACTTGATTAAAATATGGACTTTTCTCCATTTTTATGTATTTTAATAAAGGCCATGACCTTAGTTATAGCATATCATTCATTAATAGTTAATTGTACTTTAGCGCAAATAATATACTTGGTTAATTTATTATTTTAGAACGTTAAACTGGCATAAAAATTAATACTCTCTAAATTCTAGTAAGCTCATAAACTAGAATGGCGACTAGCCTTAAGGATACTGAAGCAAATATGCCGAAAATATTTCGATTTCTCAAATCCGAGTAATTTGATTAGCCTGACTTTAATCTCTATCCAGACAATTTTTGACATTGATACTAATAGTATTCTGCTATTATGACTTTATTTATGATACTATCAACATGTTTCTGATTTTTAAAACACACGATGATTTTACTGTCATTTATTTATTGAGGCCAGGGCTGGCAAACCTTTTTTTTGTGAGTGCGAGCCCAATATGTTGATAATTGTCTGTGAAACTCTTGCGCGTGCAATAGTTTAATATGTCAGTCTATTAATATGCTATTGGAACCGCTTATCATTATTATTATTATTATTATTAATAATAATTAAATATACTAATAATAATTTTAATGTCATTAACTATATTTATTATTGAACTGATTATAAGTTTTTTATATAATACTTGAAATAGTGTCTAGCTTATCTTATTAGGCGATGCTTCTTGGTTAAGAAAATAAATCTTTAAACTTAATTTTACAAACAGAGTAAAAATTTAATATTCATGAGTTTTGAAAACTGACAAAAAATCGGGGAAAAATTAGATAATTTGACCATGAAACATATCAAAACAAGAGAAACGTTAATATCATATTTAGTTAACTCCTCTTAGATTTTGTAAACCTGCAATTGAGGTCAAGTAAACTAATAATCAACCTTGGGGACATTGTGCCGCTTTGATTATTTTCTTCACCTTAACCAAGATCAAATATTGCGCAAATGAGCAAAAATTGTTTAGATTTAGCTGTCACGGTAGGTTCACAATCACATTCACTAGATATTATTTCATTACATTTGCTTGCGAAAGAAATGAACAAAATCCAAAAAGCAACAAAGATACTGTTGATTTAATCTGTTAAAACTCATTTCTCGATAAGATTATCGAATCTTTCTATTTTGAAAACATAAACCTATTGATTATCAAATTCTTTTATCATGATTTTTTTTCAGGGCTTCTTACTACCCATTCGGTTTATACGTTTATGTACTAATTACGTTAATGGGCTAGGGATAGGGAAGGTATCAATTTAAAGGACGCGTACCCGCATTTGCATGGATGAAATGCGGGAAACCTTTAAAGAAAAACCACCCACAGTACAACCGACCGGCATCAAACCACGTCATAGACACTCTAGTCTATTGCAAAGTAGCACCTTAGACCATGCGGTCACCGAAGTGTTCTTATCTAATTCTCGTCACCTGATTATGTTTACATACACTTTTATGCGTTTTTAACATAAATGTTAATTTTTTTTTTAACTTTAAATAGTTGATTTAAAATAATGTAACGCATATTATCATCCAAAATTGTATTATGTTAAAAAAGGTTTGCGTGAAGTCCACATTTTCAATTCGAAGCGAACTCGAATCACATAATTATATGAAATATTATTGAAGTCGAATCATATTTCAAATATGTTTTATGTTAGTTGTTCTATGCTTGGAAAAATTGTATATTGATCTTATGTATATAACTTTATGCACTATAATTAATTGGAAAATGTTTACCTGCACAATGGTTTGTCATATTTCGTTTTATTCATTTCAATCAATCATATTACAGCTTACAGCTTACAGCTTACAGCTTACAATTCAATTACTTCAGTTTTTTTATATGAATACTAGTTTGTGATATACTTAACGGCTCAGATTGGTAATAATTGAACAGAAATTGTGTATTTTTACCTTGAAATATTTTTATAGGTGAAGTTTTGTTTTTGTGAAAGCCGGGATTTTTTCCCCCCTCAAACGAAGTCGAAGATGAATTTGTTTCTTAACCATGTCAAATTTTTCGGAGCTTCACACACTCCTTATGTCAAACTAAAAATAACGTTGGAAATTAAGTTTTTTTTTTAAAACTCACAATAGTGAATATTGTACATCAAAACAGTACTTCCTCGTATTCAATTGAACAGTGTTCATACAATTGATAAAATTAATATTCCAGGCACACACTACCAGGTATTTAGTTTTTTGATAGTTTTATAGGGATGGAAAAGTATAATTTGAAGGAAATGAACATGCTTTGTTTTGTGGAGGGAGATTGGGAAACCATTTAGGATAAAACTATTCAATATACTTGATTGCAATTTGAACGTCGACCTCCCCATCACCAGGAAACAAGAGATGGGACTGATTCCTTTGTCAACGTACTCATTACTACAGGCCAAAGATAAATTATACAATCGCGTTGATCATTGATGGTCTCTCTCTATACTAAGTAGCTTAGTTACGTAAACAGGTAAAACCAAACTTGATCGTGGAATAATGTAGTCAGGTAATTTGAAAAGTGAATTCTGGTGGCCACCCTGATTGATACAATGTACCGTGACAATCTTCTCGCGCAGCACTCTGGGATGCGCACCGTAAAGGTTCACCAACCCCGATTTCGACTAAAAAAATATTTTAAGAATTTTGGATTCATTGGATCACATTCAGACATAGTATTTTTTTTCTCCTTAATTATTTCAACCAGACATAATGGTTTAAAATGTTGTTATTTTGACTTTTAACTTTAATAATACAATCCTACTCTTTTAATTTTTATTTACCTTTAGTTTAAAATATGTATGATTTTTCTAAATAAGGATTCTATATCTCGGTAATTAATAGAATAAATACACGAAAGTAACTATATTTTAATTCCGTCCAAATACATGGCTACGTAATGTGTAATGATGTCAGGGATATATCTATATAAAAAGATATCAATTTATAGACAACAAAACTGATATGTTTATATCAATTTATGTTCAAAATTGATATATTTATACCGATGTTTAGGTATCTGGTATATTGCTCAATTTATCGATGTATTCTATTTATCAAACTAAGCTCAAAGACTTGCTGATAGAATTAATTGGATTAAGTTTTTCCCTTATTTTTACTAACTCATTTTATACTATTTGTACTAAGCTTGTAAACAAAATACCGCTGTTCCAGCTTGCCCAGACCAATGAAATCAAATATAACGGAAATAACTGATACATCGATATTATTTGATCACTGTACGGTAACTTTCGATTAATTAAATTACAAATGTAGCTTATTTATTTGTTAGTGAAAATGGCCACCCAAGTAATGTGTGGTTTTATTTTAAAATCAATTTGAAACCTCATAAATACGCAGTTACTAACTCCTATAGTGATTTTCAAAAAAGACCCACGATATACGTTAAATTTTGTAGTCAACTTTTCTGGTTACAAAAAGGTTGGGGGGCGAATCCAAGCCAAGTGTACTGTAGGTAGCTTATCCTTAATGTTTTTTACCTTCCCTCCACCATTACAGCTATATTTTCTTCAAATTATACGTTCCTCATTCTTACCATATTAGTGTAGCTAAAAGCGAATATCTCGCATGTAAGTGGTATGTGGTGGGAAAAAACACACCCTACAATGACCACGAATAATGTTAGAATACATACACCTCAAATTATACATATATATTTAGGACATAACAAGGTTTAAGCCATAATGCCATTTTGAGAAGGGTATCGTCCCTCAACCATTGAAGGCCATGACAACTTAGCTCTTGAGAACATTTTTATTATTACTGTGGGCTGAAGTTGAAATAAGTTAAGTGTTGTAAACTACTATTCTTTTTGGAGTGTAGTTATATTTAAAAAAAATCACCTGTAGACACTACTTTTTGGTTCATGAGTAAAGGCTGAAGAAATTATACTAACATGTTTAAAAAGGAGTATAATTTTTTACACTAAAACTTTTTTCCTTTTTTTTAGCACTTCGTCTTACTACCCATTCGGGTTATACGCTGTACACTTTAACAATTTTGACGCAATTTCATATTTATAACAGAGCTTATGTATACATCGCTAACCAATTTCCACATAAAATAAAGTTTTTAAAATTGTTCTATCCTACTAGTATATACTAGTATTACTGTGTATTTCACCATAGGTTCCATGCCATGGTCAAGACATGCCCCGAGGCATTTAATATTAATCCGCACTGGTAGCTTTTAAAGTTCGAATTGCTGTCAGATCAAAGCTATTTTTTTCAAATGTAGTGTGAAATCGGTAAGACTATATTGAAGTTTGTTGCTATCTTATTATTATGCTATAATCAACATAAATCAGGTTTATCTAAGGTGGAGGATTATATTTATATTCAGTTTACTATACACACATGGCCAGATTCTGTTGCGGTCTTGAACAAAATGTTTTCCTGATAATTTACAGTGCAATTCTCCAAAATAATAAGAGGTAAATATCCTCGATGAAAACTTTTGGAAGTAAATTAAGGAAAAATCACTTTGTACCAATACCTCGAACCAAGGGCGTAGAAAGGTGGGTGTCCGGACCCCCTTGCCCCAATGGGATTAACTGGACCCCTTAGAATGTTTTGGACGCCCCCTTAAAGGGGGGTCCACATATGCTTATAAAAACTTAATGTTCAAGTTATTTGATCTTACTACAGTTTTAATCGTATATCTCATCAACCAAACATTAGTCAATGAATATTTTAATATTCATCTCCAAGATACAACTTGTAAAACTTCCAATTGTAAAATTATCTCCGTCTACATTTTAAATACTGTACTTCTTTTCTCATACATTCGTATGGTTTTGAAAAAGAAAAAGAAAAAAAACGTTTCTTGGAATGAGCAACGTAATTTGGGTCTGAGATGAAGCAAACATTTTTGTTATCACCTGTAAAATCCTATTTGAGGAATCACCCTAAAAAAAAGAGCAGTTTAACAGAACAACTGTCACTAGTGGAGTTTTTAACTTATCTAGGTAGGTTTACTACCCTTTCCCCACCCATCATTTCACTATACCTACTTACTCGAAACATTATTTACTAACTATGAAAAGTTTTAAATAAAGGGGGTAGGGGGAGGCGGGACCACCCTACAATTTGCTTTCGACCCCCCCCTCCCCCTCCCCAGAGAAAAATGATATTTCTACGCCCTTGCCTCGAACAATTATTGAAGAGTAGAGGGTCCTATCCTAATTTAAAATTCCATATTTCATTTTCTCTATTTTTCCAACAAAACTTCTTTTTTTGCGTTAGCTAGGCTTTGTCACTATGTAAAGCCAAGATCGCTAAACATATATAATTTGTTGGTAGCTGTAAACTGCTGATTATGCTTCAGACTTTTAGCCAATTAATTTAAGTAAATCTCTACCACTCAACGTTAAACTAAAAACCAGACCGGCCGTGGTAAGGTGCCAATAAAATCACAGATCTTGTATAAATCGGCCCAGGGACAGTCTAAAGAATCTGCGCAGACCGCTTTAAACATTTGATTCAATACACTGTAACCCGATTGTGATAACATCATTCCGTGTTGGGTGACCTGGCGGTCTAGGGGTAAGGTGTCAAACTTCTGTGCTGGCGGCCGGGGTTCAATCCTCGGTCCCGGCACAGATTTATCTGATAACCAAACCCTTCCTTCACCTCTGACAAGACATCTTGTGAATGTGGGGAATGCCAGGCCTCCACCGTGGTTCGGGTCCCACGTTAAACTGTAGGTCCTCCATTTCATCTCACAATCACCCTACCATTACACATTAGCGTAAGTGCGTATAATCCGAACGGTTAGTAAGACGTGGTGCTAATAATAAAATTAATAATCATTCCGTGTTATGTTGTTGGTAGTAAAGATGTGTGGAGTGGCGTGTTTAGTCATTATTATTTCATTTATTTCTGATAAAATTAAAACACACAAACGTAAAAAGATAATATAAAATCTTTTTGATTCTTTCATCAAGTAATCACTGTTTTTCAAACCATTGTTTATTTTACACTTCTGTTTTCACTATGCAAAGACCCGCTTCAGTGGCCGAATGGTATGGAGCGTTACTCTCATGTTGGACTGGCCTTGCAATGAGGGGGAGATCGGTGTTCGAGTCCCGGTCGGGTCTACTGTAGATGGTTTTTCCTAAATGTTTTCTCCTTCTCCTACCATGCCAATGTGGGCATATTACATTTAAGAGCATAAGAGTTATTATCATAATATGCGTTTAACCTGAACAGGTAGTTATACGCGGTGATTTAAAACAAATCTAAAGTTCCAGAAGATCGATATCTCCTGAATACTTTATTTTATGATTTTGATGCCGTCATAGAACGAAATTAATGACTTTTGATTCCTTGAAAGCTGATCTTAAATAACATGATCTTGTTGTGCAACAATATTTATCAGCCACTGTTGCGCAAATTATTTTATAGTAGTCTATATGGTGACCTTCAACTCTCGGTGCCCATCCAACGCGACTCACAACATCGGTTCTGCGAACCCCCTCTAGAATTGAATCCACTTGCGTTGAATGGCACGCGCACCGATAAGTTTGTAAGAAAACATAAGAAATCCTCAAACAAATCACGGTACTATTTACAAGCTGCCTCATGGGATATACAGTAGCCCCATGGCTTCTTTGGTGCTGACTGACAGCTTTGAAAAGCTACCAGACCAAATTACGTATCCCTACGCCGAACCATATATTCTGAAATAACATGTGTTTAGCAGCTGTCACTTCTGACAGTCAAAATGTAGGTATATACTTAAATGTTGACTGTCAGAAGTCAATGGTGAGCTGTCAGTCAGCACCAAAGAAGCCACGGGGCTACTGTAGGCCGGAAAATAAAATCAGCACTCCACAGACTGCCTCGGTGGCCGCATGGTCTAATCAGAGGCGTCACTCTCGTGTTATACTGGACTGCTGATGACGAGGTTATTGGGTTCGAATCCTGGTCGGGTGTACTGAGGGTGGTTTGGCCACTGTAGTTTTCTGTTTTTATTACACGCAAATGTGGGTACACATCCTCTACATTTAATTTTCCTCGCCCTTAACCCATAAGATTTACTAGTAAATATGCGTAATAACTTGAACAGTAAGTAAAATGCGGTACTAAAAAAAGCACTCCATTAAAATAAACAATATTTCAATTAATGTTTATTATTCTAGCGTATAACCCGATCGGGTAGTGAGACGCGGTGATAAGTATATTTATTATTTTAACAAAATCACTCATATTGATACTGTACAAATAATTTTTTCTATGAAACATTGTGTGTGTGTTAAACCTATAGAATATTTATTAATATTAATTTGAACCAAAGTATATAGTTCGTAAATGCTTTAACTGTATTGTCAACACTAACATTTTCCCAACAAAATTAACCTTTAAGGTGGGTTCACTTAATAATTTGTTTGAACCCAATAATTTAAAATTAATTATTTGAGCATCAATTTACTAACACATTTCAATTTTTTTTAAACTAATAATTGTATTTAAATCCAATAAATGTATTTTGACATAATAAATGCATATAGGTATTTTATAAAATTAATAAACAAACTAGTTCTAAATTCAATAACAATTTTAAAATTATATCTAAACAAATTGAAATAGTTTATATGAGTGCGCTAGAAATTTCATCATAGACACATTGATAAAACAAATAACTAGAACTTTAACAATTTAACTTCATAACTCTTATTACCACACCTTATTTGTGATCGAGAGAAGTGACGTTTTCCCTAGAATAGGCCGAAGAGGAACTTGTGTCCTAACAGCTGGATATAGACTGCGATAACCTTTCCCGTAGCTGTTATACCTTTAAACGTTGAATTTGCCGCTATACCCTTTAAACGTAGCGCCATAATTAGAAGATACTTCACTTGTTGCAGCGGCAGTGCTTGATTCTCCGTAACCACCCCGTATATCAGAATATTCATATCTGTGATGAAGGCCATCATATCCTAGGCCATAACCGCCATATCCGGTACCATATTTCCTGGCAGCGCTAGCCGCTGCGGATGCGGCTGCAGAATCAGAAGAGGCAGCACTGGCAGCTGAAGCAGCGCTAGAGTCCCTGTAATTTCCCCAAACACTAGGATATCCATAGCCGCCGTATACACCGTTGTATCCTAGACCATAGCTGCCATATCTCTCACTATATCCTTTGGAAGCAGCGGACGCTGCAGTGGTGGAAGCGGCTCCAGAACCAGAAGAGGCAGCGCTTGCAGCTGAAGTGACGCTTGAGTCCCTATAGTGAGCCCAGATATCAGGATAAAATTTGCCACCATATCCTCTAAAAGTAGAAGCCGCTCCGGCACCAGAAGCAGCTCCATATTTATTAGAAGACGCAGCACTGGCAGCAGCGGCGGCACTTGAGTCGTCATAGCTTCCCCAGATGCCAGGATATCCGTATCCGATGTATTTATCTCCATATCTTCTGGAAGCAGAAGCAGAAGCGGCTGCGGCAGCGGCGGCACTTGAGTCGCCATAACCAGTCCCAGATGCCAGGATAGCCGTATCCGATGTATTTATCTCCATATCTTCTGGAAGCAGAAGCAGAAGCAGAAGCGGCAGCGGCGGCACTTGAGTCGCCATAACCGTCCCAGATGCCAGGATAGCCGTATCCGATGTATGTATCTCCATATCTTCTGGAAGCAGAAGATGCTGCAGTAGCAGAAGCTGCTCCATAATTAGAAGACGCGGAACTGGCAGCAGCGGAGGTTCTCGAATCTCCGTATTGTCCCCAAGTAGGATAATGGTATCCGCTCTTGTGACCATCTCCACAAATACCTCCCCGATGGTGACCAGCGTTGCTGGGAGCGACCAACAGGGCTGCTAGTGCTACGATCTGAAAAATATAGAAGAATTTGATTATTTAGATTTTTTTCTAGAATAATTTTACATTTTAAATTTAATTTACGACACTTTATAAAGTAAGATTCACTTTCTAGAGCATTCTACTCAAAGAGGTGTTTTTTATTTACATGTTTACGTATATCATGTTTTATTAATAATTACGTAAATATTTGTTTTCTTCTAAATTTAGCTCATCTTACCTTATTAATCATTTTACGAAATATTTGATGTTACTTCAATGAGGAGCTGGTCCTCATTAACTCTTTGGGATCATGTTTGATGTATTTATAGTAAATCCCTGCATCTGATCACTCTATACACATTTTCAAACGTGAATACCTTGTTATTGAAAATATAAACTAATCATTTATTTTGCACAGGTCATATAATATTTTTAACAATTTTGTTGTGATTTATTAACATGATTCTTTTGTTGTTATTATTATGATTTGCGCTTATCAAAATATATTTATATGTTTAAACGGTCAATCAACATCCTTGAATGAAAACGTTTTAATGATAAATGTATTTGGAAGTTCGTGATCAAGCTCTTTGGCGAAAAATTTGAATTTCAAGGTCTCTTACTAGGGCCATTCATAACGTCGTACAATACTAGTATGTTTTTTAAAATACATTTTTAATTTGTCCAGGTTTCATTCGCACTAATTGTTATAATTACTAATATAAAATTGCCATATACTAAAATCTGCGTTTGCCAAATATTTTAAAAACAGTTTAAAACATAATTAAATCTTCTTCCTATCCTTTCCTTTTGCTTGTACGTATATATTGGGCCGTATATATATGCAATTAATTACAGTTGACATAATTTTAACCCAATAGCAAATAGAGCTAAATGTAAACTTTTAAAAAAATCCGTGATTTGTAAACTTAATATATAACAACACATATTTTAATTTAAGTTACATGTCTTCACCGAATCTCATACCAAAATTCGTCATGACATATTTGTACTCATTTCTAATTTATATGTTTATTTACTACTATTATCATTTAAAAAATTTCCAAAGCGTGTTCAAGGTAATGGCTGGTTAATCCAGTGATAAGATTATTTATTTATTTGAAGCATTAAACGTGTAATTTCCGAACCGCCTAATTTTATCAGCACACGAGACTTTCTATGAGTGAAAGATAAAGGGATTATTAATTTTAAATATAATAACAGAATTCAATGTAGAACAGATTTTGAAATTTGGAGTTTAATATAAAGTCTAATTATTGGATTAAGTAGAAATTAGAATAGATTGACAAATTAGGAAACTTCACTATATTTCCATCATAATATGAAAGAGTTAACACTTTAAATAATATAATTCATATATATAACACTTTAAAATAATATAATATAAACTTATAAGTTTAAGTAAATTGTGAAGTTAAGGCAGAAAAGGACAGATTAGATATAGGTTAGAATAATAGAGGTTTATAAATTACCAAATATTGAAAAGTGAAGTAGGAATTTAAGTTGAATATAGATTTAAAATAAATTGAATTCTATTCTTATCTGTTCTTTAATTCCCTTGTTCCTTAAATGCTGGCATGATCCAGCCAAGGTTCTCAACATGTTTCGGCACTACATCAGCGCCATCATCAGGACTAAAGAAAGGGGAAAAAACCACAATAAGTTAAAGTGCAAACCCAGTTTGAGATAACCAGACAAACTATTAATGCATAGATGCAAATATTAAATTAGGAGAACAAATATTGATAATTAAATAGCATAATAACCAGTTAACTACTCATAATATGAGTCTTTCCAGATGTGAAGGAACAAAACTTAAAGAAATGTAATAAACAGCCGTGTGTATATAAACTGAGTTTATAATATTCTAGAAGGAAATTGAAAAGTCAAAGATAGTGAAATTAAGCTAAAGGTGATGTGAGATAAGAACGTCTAAGAGTTGAAGGTAATAATATATATATATTTTTAAAAATTAATTTATGTAAAGAGTAGATTGTGCAAGGAAAAGAGAAGGAAAATTATAAAATAAGGGATGGGGAAAGGTTGTAATCTTCTCGACACTTGCCCGAACAGGTCATTTAGTACTAGGGAAGGATGGGCATAGACCACATGACTCCTGAATAGGTCCTGGGTTTGATTCCCATGTCCAGGCATAATTTTTAAATTAAATTAATGCTTACCTATTATGATAGGTCAACGTGTGTTGACACTAAAAACTACCATGCAAATTGCTAAACTTCATAATGTTTGTTCATTATATCTGAAAACGTGTCATAGCTACTACTGACTAGTACCAAAACAATAATGTTGATAAATAATAATAATAATCTTAGATCAACAGTAGCTATGTGTGTGTCCGACATAGCTCTATCTCCAATACCTAGATATGTACTGATTATATATTTGACTTGAAGGGTCCACAGATTGTGTATATATATATATATATATATATTTAATCCAAGGCAGCCTCGGTCAACGAGAAAGTATTAATCTGTCAGGCCACACGGATTAAAATACAGTGATCTAGATATCGTTTTTTGGAACTACATCTCTCTTATACGCATAAGCTTATCCTCCCTTTTTCCTTTCACCTACAACCCCCCGTTGTCATGTCATTAAGAAATAGGGGGAAGAAAACTATGAAACTTTTATCTCAAGTTCTCAAATAACTTAAAAATGTATGTTTAGATCCCATCAAAGAAATTACTGTATTTGTTAGAGTGAGACTAAATCTATCTAATCTTTCTACATATTGCTTTGCTATATAATAAAGAGAAAACAAATAAATGTTCGTTATGTTAATATATTATTCACCTGGTTTTGTCTTTATAATGAAATTTATATTTTTCCTGTGCACTCTGATAGGTTTCGGGAAGGGGGGGAGGGGATGTGTATTATTTATGCCGGCGCGTGCTGGTCGCAGTGGCTCAGAAAGCACGCCCCCTTCTCAACTAGCTTTGGTATACTCCATTCATGGTAGAAATTACTCTCTGGAAGGTCTTTTTTCCTACCAATATCCTACTAGATAATAGATTTCTGGTAGGGAAAAAGGCCTTTCAGAAAACAATTCCTATGGTGAACGGACTCTTAAGTTGCTTATTTGTTCGGTATTTCCGAGAAGGTTTATTTTACGCAAGGTGATAAATAAGTTTGATATTTAACTAACAATCTGTCTTTTTTTTTCAAAATGTACTGTCTGATTCTATTAAGTAGGGTGTATATATATATATATATATATATATATATATATATATATATAT
>CABEEJ010002459.1:31107-61109 GCA_901482245.1 Timema douglasi
ATATATATATATATATATAATAGTCATACACCCTTCGTTTTATTATTTTGAAAGACGTTTAATGGTTTACTATGGCGTAGCTCATAATATAGAGCCATAGTGTTGTCCATTAATGTAAAACTGTTATCTTTCAGTTTAAACGAAGTGTACACTTTGTAAGGATAGCCAAACTATTAATGTTAACATAGGACTCGCTTCGGTGGCCATGTTGTCTAAGGTGCTACTCTTGTAATAGACTAGACTACCGGTGACTGAATATAGCAGCTAGATCCCTGTCGGGTGTGCTGGGGTAGTTTTTCCTTAATTGCTTACCACTTTCTCCCCACGCAAATGTGGGTACAATTTAAATATAACCATTCTCATCTCAAGTCCCGTAATTAGTACATAGGCCTAAGCCTATAACCAAAAAGGGTAGTAAGATTCTAAAAAAAAAGGCCAAAAATTGTAAACGCCGATCTTAGGTTATTGTACCTGGCATCTTCTTAGTTCAGTTAGTAGCAGGTGTTTGCTAATTGGTCTAAAGGCACAATATTATATACCGGTAAAAATAAAAATGTATCTACAACAATTTGTTTGGTTCTCTGTTACTAAATGGAAAATGGATGACTCGATGCTTTTTTTTTTTTTTTTTTTNTCCAATCATAAATACAAACCTAGTGCTTGCTAAATATTTATTTTTTTGTCTAAAATAATTTAATTGGTTTATTGCAGCTCTTCTCGTCTGCCTATCCAGATCCAATTCTTTTAAATATACATAAAGATTCTTGCAACCGGCATTAAATATACCCTGATTTTGGTTGGAAGAACAGTAAAGAAAATTCAAACTTATTTCCTTGCGGATAAATTTGTTAACATTTTACTATATTATTTGTGTTATTTTATAGGTATTGATGATATCTATCAAAAATGACAGTTGCAGATAGCATGATTTGATTTATGAATATATTAAAATGGTTTTAGTAACTTTAGTAACTAAATTCTACTGTTCTTCCTACCAAAATCATACTATATATTCCTGTTCTCACTTGGTTGACGTAGTATTTTTGTTATGTACGATTCATATTTAGCATGATCGAAAACGAATTTTCACGCACATTTTTCCAAACTCAAATGGTAACTTCATCAGTGTCTGTAATTACTTTTAGTTTCCAATCTCGCAATTTACCGTCTAAGTACGGTCACGTAGTACATCGAGGTATAATTGATGGTCCTTTATGAGCCGTACAATAATCGTTGTTTGTTTACATCAACTATGTATAGAAGCGGTGCTATATCTTAATCTGTGGGTATGAGATATACAATAGCCGTGTAAATGTACTCCTGAGAGGGCAAGTCGTGTAATGTGCTGGCAGCATAGGAAGGGTCTTTGGCTTTTATCAAGTTAGTTTTGGAATCTTAACGTAGCTGCAGATCGAGTATAATAACCAGCTGTGGAGAGTTATTACTGCCATCATACATTTCCGGCAAGCCCTTAAAAAATATGACATGGGACTCTTGCCCGTTTTGTGTGAACCTCATTTGACATAATAAATAATACTGGGAGATTCAGATTTACCGTCGCACGTTCGTTGTGTCCTAATGACGCACTTAAGCCTATTTACAAACTTGGCGTGACATTAAATAATTGCTGTGACCGGTTCGACGCTTAGGGGGGATTATACTATTATGAATAGTATTGTATTATAATTATGAGTATAATCCATAAGTGTGGTAAAAATACCAAATATCATAAATTACCTTTTTCCAATAAAACTGCTCTTCAGGTTTACTTCCAAAGATTTTGTATTTAATGACAATGCCTACTTTGTGGTTTTTGAAACTATATTGCAAAATGGGTTGCATCTTAATGCTGATAACACTTCCCCTCTTCATATGACAATGATAAACCTTAACAATAATATTTTGGTCTGGACAGCATTATTTTACATTAAAAGTACCTCTTGTTTTTTAATCCATATATACAATGCTTCCACGTTGTTTTTTTAAATATATTTTTATGGACAGGAGTATCCCTACTTCCCTACTTCGTGATTAGGCCTATAGCAAATAGTCTTGAGCTATAGACCATTTATAAATAATATTTACAAACTATGTATTTTAAGGTCAAAACATTAATTTTAAGATATAAGAATATTTTAAGAGCTAATTAGTAATATTTATGTTTTTTAAATATTTTATCTTCAAAACTTGTTGAATAAAACGTAAATACACAAAACATGATAAATCTTACCACTACTTGCAGCCATATCACAGGTAGGAAACGTCCTACTATGAACCGGTAGGAAATTTGTTACCGACTGAATATATCTTCAGGGTATTCTTGCTAAGATAACTGTTTGTACTCATTCATTAATGTTTTATTATAATTTATTTATTGACCGTCAAATCAATGATTTAATCAAAACTAGCCACAATGTTCAAATCCCATAACACTATTTCTTAGTTAATAAACACATTATTATTAAATATAATATACTTTTTCTTGTATAAAAATCAATTATATATATTAATGAACTATAACCATTTACACATGATATACTATACACCTTTTTATTTTCTAATTTCAAGAAAAAGTATTGTAATCGTGACAATTTTCGATCTCGAAATTATGATGATCTTTACTTTTTATGTGCGCCTGAACCCACAGTAGTTTTTACAATTCTGTCTGTTCGCATATAATTGTGTCTGAAACGTTTTGATGGATTTTTCAAAATTGATACTAGATGTAATAGGGTACAAATTCAGGTCTTTTAATTTGTATATTTTCCCCAGCCCTTAATTTAAAAGTGGTTTAGTGAACAATGATTGTTTTTAATTCAAAATTCCTCAAAAATGGTTTTAAAATGTTCTTAAAAATTTATATCTACAGGGAGAGGGGGGCGGGTTGGACCTCCTAAATGGCACTGTATATTTGGTTTTTGGGCAGCAAATTGGTTAAAGGGTAGTTTACTGAAGAGGAATTCTCAAAAATTCAAATTACTTTGAAAATCTCTATTACGATTTTGTTTTAAATGTATGACTGGTGATTGTTTGACATGGGAAATAAAACTGTATATACTACTTGTTTTTATGGGAAAATTCGTTTTAGGCTACGGCCACGCTTGCGACCAGGTCGCAGTAGTGTATTACATTGATTCTTATAAGGATGCCACACTTGGTGACCAGCGACAGATTTTAAAACGCTTTAGTGAGCGTTTTCAGGTCGCAACGACAAATACGCTCGCCTTTATCTCTTCTGGAGGATGCCGCACTTGGTGACCAGCGACAATGACAGATCTTAAAACGCTTTAGTGAGCGTTTTCAGGTCGCAACGACAAATACGCTCGCCTTTATCTCTTCTGGAGGATGCCACACTTGGTGACCAACGACAATGACAGATCTTAAAACGCTTTAGTGAGCGTGTTCAGGTTGCAACGACAAATACGCTCGCCTTTATCTCTTCTGGAGGATGCCACACTTGGTGACCAGCGACAATGACAGATCTTAAAACGCTTTAGTGAGCGTGTTCAGGTCGCAACAACAAACACGCTCGCCTTTATCTCTTCTGGAGGATGCCACACGTGCGTTCGGGTCGCAGCCTGTCGCGAGAACACTGGACACTTGTGTGGGTTTGCTTGCGTCATCCTAGGTTAAAATGTCGACCGATAAGGTTCTCGGGACCACGCTATCACTCCTCCACTAAACATTTTCACTAACTTTCTTGCAAACTGTTCAGTGTTTCCCTCCCGTCTGAAGTTTGACACTCGGTAGGGTACTGTACTTAGCAATGTTTGATACCGAGCTATTTATAATTGATCACCACTGTGGAATCTGAAACATCGAGACCACGAAAACAGGGATGTTAAACCCAAGCTCTGGATAGAAGTTGCAGTTGCAACAGTGGAGGGTTGGGATGAATTAAAAAATGAAGAAAAATATGAACAAGGTAATAACTTATTTAATTAGCATAAATAAAATAATAAAATCAAACAATATACAGTATACAAACTAACAATAGATTGAAATGCTTGGCAAGGGCTTGTAGTGCAAAGGTTGTGTTCAATCATAGTAATTAATTCCACTCTGTTAATATTTTTTTAAATTCCGTTAACATTGCGATAAATTGCATTTTATTATTTTATACGTGACACCGAAAACATAATTAAATAGAGGTGTGTTCTCAGGTATTTTACAAATCTGTCCATAAGTGGGTATCTGTATATTAATGGGGTGAACAACGTATTATCTAGATTTACGTTTATTCTTCATATAGCTATATACTACTATGGCTAATAACACATCTTCACGCCTTGGTGCCATGATAACTGGTCATAAAACGTGGCGACCAGGTCGCAAGCGTGGCCGGTAGCAACAAAAACCTTCCACGCTACCTGGTCGCTGCGTCCAGGTCGCAAGCGTGGCCGGTAGCAACAAAAACCTTCCACGCGACCTGGTCGCTGCGTCCAGGTCGCAAGCATGGCCGGTAGCAACAAAAACCTTCCACGCGACTTGGTCGCTGCGTCCAGGTCGCAAGCGTGGCCGTATGCTAAGGCTAGTTTACTGAACACTGTTTTCTTAATTTGAACATTTAAACATTTTTTTTCTTTCAGCTTGGTTCAAAATGGGTTTCTGGGAAAAGTTTTTCATAATAAATAAAGAACACATTTCTATTTTTACATAATAAATTAATTAATTGTAATTTTCAAATAACTTATTTTTGAAAGAATGAAATAGTTAAAAAAATTATTTTGTTTATTTTGCAAAACAAGCTAATGCGTTTTTTTTATGAGAAAAGCTTACCTAAGGGTAGCTTACTGAAAAATTTTTTTTTAGCATTTTCTTCCAAGATATAATACACAATGAAAAAAGTTTGTGCGATTTTGTCATACCAATTATTTTATAGTTAAATTCTAACCCAAGTGGTCCTGCCTCTAGACCAGTCTGAAGAAGAGCTTGTGTCGAAAGCACTGTAAAGGGGGCTTAATCCGTAACGAATATACGCTTAGATATAAATAGTGTCATATCCACTACCATATCCACCGGAAGCAGGGGCTGCAGGGGCTGCTGGGGCAGCGGCTCCACCTCGATCTCTAGAAGATACGGCACTGGTTGCAGAAGCAGCGGTGGCACCTGAGTCGCTGTAACTTTCCAAACTACCATTATATTCGTAGCTGCTGTACAAGTCTCCGTATCCTCTTGAGGCAGTCGTTCTTTTATCGGAAGAGGTAGCACTTACAGCTGCCGAAGTGGTGGCACTTGAATCACCGTGGCCTCCCCAGACACCAGGATATCCGTGGCTACTGTACAGGCCGCCGTATCCTTTGGAAGCAGCTGCCGCAGCGGCAGAGGCTTCATAACCAGAAGAGTTAGCACTTGCAGCAGCAGCAGCAGCAGCTGTAGTGCCACTTGAATCGCCGTAACCTCTCCAGATACCAGGATACCTGTAGCCGCTGTATAGGCCACCGTATCCTTTAGAAGCCGCTGCGGTGGCACTAACTCCATAACTAGAAGAGGCAGCACTGGTAGCAGCAGCAGCACTTGAATCGCCGTAGCCTCTCCAGATACCAGGATATACGTAGCCACAGTATAGACCACCGTATCCTCTAGAAGCAGTGGCAGCTGCGGCGGCGGCACTTGAATCACCATAGCCTCCCCAGATACCAGGATATATGTAGCCGTTGTATAGGCCACCGTATCCTCTAGAAGAAGTGGCAGCTGCAGCTGCTGCGGCGGCACTTGAATCACCATAGCCTCCCCAGATAGCAGGATATATGTAGCCGTTGTATAGGCCACCATATCCTTTAGAAGCAGCTGCTGCTGCAGCTGCGGCTCCATAGCCAGAAGAGGCAGCTGAAGCGGCGGCGGCGGCACTTGAATCACCATAGCCTCCCCAGACACCGGGATATATGTACCCATTGTATTGGCCACCGTATCCTCTAGAAGCAGCAGCAGCAGCGGCGGCTGCAATTGAGTCACCATAGCCTCCCCAGATACCAGGATATCTGTACCCGTTGTATTGGCCACCGTATCCTCTAGAAGCAGCTGCGGCGGCGGCAGCAGCAGCACTTGAATCACCGTAGCCTCCCCAAATACCTTTCGGATGATGACCGGCCTTGCTTGGAGCTACTAACAAGGCTGCAAGTGCTACTATCTGAAAATATAGAATTGCTATTTTAATTATTTGTCTTATAATTGAAAATTAACAACTAATTTCTAGCACATAATAATATACCATACAAGGGTTGATTAAATGACGTTCGATAGGCAGATATGCATTTTATATTACAACGTTTTAATGCCATTCACAGGTCTTCAAGCATTTATTTATATTCTTAATTTTATATATTCTTTTGCCCTGTTGTCCGATATGTTTTACCACTTCCTGTATTCTGCAGTGTTTTTGGTGCCGTTATTCACTCTATTTCGACACTACACCTCGCGCAGGAAACACATGCCAATTTTACGAGTTATTATGTGCTTTATTAGTTTTTCGGCCTGGTTTTAGTTGACTTGTCAATCGCTTGGAAACGTATACATACACTTTAACACTAATTGTTAGAATGGGGATTTTAAGAAAGCTAAACAATGATGCTAAGAAAGGTTTTGGCCATATAGTACATTATAATTTGGATGACTATTTACGGCATAGAGAATAATTGGAACAAGATAGAAAACTTTGAAGAAAAAAAATCCAGATTTGTGAACAGGGCAGCGTAAAGTAACGAAGACTGAAGGGCATCCTTATAAGAAGTGACTTATTCTTTTTCCCTTAAAGAACGTCGGTGTAACACACCTATCACTGTTTAAATTCTACAACAACAAGCTTTATGTCCATGCAAGATGTGAAAGTACTAAACAAATTACTTTAGAACGTGTGATGGTTTGATAACTAAATTCAAATCATTATGTGGAATTCTAATGCTGACAATAACTTGAGTAAAACATTTAAGTGATGGGTCAGCTGTTTCAACGTTTGTATAAAAGGTAAATAAGGTTGGTGTGGATCCCGGTGTGGCAGCATATCTATCAGCTCCATAATACTGAAGAAAGCCGCTTATTATGGGGACTTTGGCCGCGTAAAACATATGTTCACCGATAAGATAAGTTGTGAATACACATTGGAGAAATGTACGCAAGAATCGCGTAGCTTATTATTCGTGCGTTTATTTTATTGTAACACGTAGATACAATTTTTTAGCAATGAAGGCAAAGAATCAAAGGCTCTAAAAATTTAAGAAAAAATAAATCAAACTTGAGTAGCGATTATGGTATTCTTACATTTGTTTTACCACGACCTTTTCCTGGAAGGACGTTGCTTTTTAAAATAAAAGTACATTCCCCAAAAAGAAAACGGTTGTACTAGATATTGCTCCTGGGCATGGTTAAAATGAAGTTTTAACTTTGTGCAAACTATTTTAATGCCATCATATTGCACTACTTTATTACAGCCAATAAATAAAAACGTGATTTAAATCGTGAAAACGAACTACTAAAAGAAGACTTTGCTTAATGAGTTATCCAGGAAGGTGACATTTCAAAATCATCATATTAGGCGAAGCTTGGAACATCGTACCCCAAGGGTCCATAAATTCATCACGTTAAAAATGTTGGCCCTTAATGAATGAAGACAGAGGTGAAGAAGATTGGGAGCCTGAAAATAGTGTTCCTATATGAGAATTGATAAAGACAGCGGTGATATAAACTGAGAACACGAATCTGACACGTTATTAAATTGAAAATAAGGTTTTGTGAGAGTCTTGGATTTTATTAATATTTTTTTCCCCCCGTATGGCACATTTTGACCGGGAGGGACTTTGATTTTCAGGTTCGGTCGACCTATGTGTAGACTAATAGCCATTATGGTGGCATAGAACGTTGCCCAGGAGGTTTACTACCTGTCGTACCCGCAATGAGATGATGTGATTATGGTTATTATGATGTTGTAGAGCCAGGGTGAGTCTTAACCTAAGCCTAATTAACCAAACCTTGGTGACCATTGGGATCATTCCTCTAAAGGGAAAAATACCCAAGGTACCAGCCAGAAATTGAACCCGGGACCCCTAAGCTCGTAGCCAGTATGGAATAAAACGATTCTCCTACTTTTGCGGCACACACTCTCAAATCTTAAAATTTACTTCCTGCCATCGATAACAGCATTCAATGAGCCAAATAAAAATATGAATCGGGTAATATATTGCTTACGTTTTGTAAATTAAAATAAGATATCATATTAAAAATATAAGTTACACTTACAAAAGTAAACTTTTATTGATCTATTCCTGACAAAAGCTTTCTTATATTTGTTGTAATGTATGTTTGGTAAAATTCTGTTTTGACAGAAACTCTTAATTTGTTCATGCATATCCGGTAGCTCGATGTTTAGCTGATTTACAATATTTTTTCGGATAATCGATTTTTTTACACTATTTAATATATACATAGGAGGGGATCATTCGGTTGTCTTCCGAGTATATAATGATATAATGTATAAAGGATGTATCCCCCGCTCTGTAGTCGAATGATCTAAGTCATCACTCTTGCAATATACTTGACAGTCGATGATGGGGAGATCGGGGTTAGAATCTTGGTTGGCTGAATTAAAGATGGTTTAAAAAAATCAATTTCTCTCTCTCCACGCAAATGTAGATACACATCATTTAAATTCGACCTTCCTCAGCTCTAACACGTTGGCGTAATTAGTGCATATGTGGATAATCTGAACGGGTATTAAGACGCGGTAAAAAAACATATATTTAGAGGATGGATGGTATTAAAGGTCACGAACACACGTTGCCTGAGACATATGCAATGAGACAAACGAACAATAAAATTGAGCTTACTGGTAACACTTG
This sequence comes from Timema douglasi, assembly GCA_901482245.1. Taxonomy (NCBI): domain Eukaryota; kingdom Metazoa; phylum Arthropoda; class Insecta; order Phasmatodea; family Timematidae; genus Timema; species Timema douglasi. Next base: position 39,939 of record CABEEJ010002459.1, read on the forward strand.
TTTGTTTAAATATTTCAAATTTTGATCTAGGATTGTAACAATCCGTAATGCTTTTAAAATGTTAGGAAAATTAGCAAGTCACAAGTTGGTAAGTAATTTCAATTTTTCTATATGCTTTTAAATCCTTTATTTTAATCAAAAGTGTTTGTATGCTCATCATATTTTACTATACGTCCAGGATACCTGTATATTTATTACAAACTAACAGAAGTACTCGGGGTTTCCTGGGGTAGCCCTTATTTTTTGTTTCAATTAAACAGAAAAAAAACCTCTTGGCCTTCCAACCCTGTTTTTAATGAATCAAGAAAAATCTAATCCAAATGTTAATATCCCTGCTTCGAGTTGCAAATGTTCTTGCATATCGGCTTCTTATTTTTAAATTTCAGACCTCTATATACGATAGATATCGCGCAACGCTCATGACACACATATACACAAACCCGTCATATTATTAATATAGATAAATTAGAGATAAGGATGTTGCAGTTTAAGGGAGATTTACCCACGTATGCGTGGACATAGTTTGGAAAACTGTTTAGTAAAAATAACCTCTTAAGTACACACGACTTCATATAAAATCCAACATCCATCTCACCAGAAAACATCAAGAAAACATCACCTCCCGATTTTGACGCGATAGAACACGTACCTACCAATGTGTTATTAAATTTGAATAGTAGTGCGTACTAGGAAACTCTGCGAAAAAAATTGTTTGTCCTCTTTATTTTACTTGTAACAAATAACTATGTTTTTTTTAATATTTGTCTGTGCCATAATTCCAATTGGCTCTAATTATGAAACTTCTTACCTTTCCAATCATGTTAAGAAATATCGGATGTTACTGCAATGAAGATCTGCTCCTCATTGAGTTCTTCGGATCATAGACAGTGTGTTTATATAGGTACCTCGCATCAGGTTATTGTATAGTAGCTCTGAACCTGTGCACGTTGTAATTCAAAACAAAGACTTTTTTTTTGCACTTTATAGATTATATATTCATGTTAATGTGTTATGCTTTAGTAACACGAGCTATTGTTTGCGCATCAGCACTTATCGAAACATATTTGTATTTGGAAACAACCGATATCTTTCAATAAAGCCGTATTTATCTTAAATGTATTCGGAAATCCATGCTCACTTTTGAAAGTTGAATTAAATTTATTTTACTTGGGTCGCTATTTATTTGAATCCAGGGTGACCTGGCGGTCTAGGGGTAAGGTGTCAGACTTCTATGCTGGCGGCCGGGGTTCAATCTCCGGTCCCGGCATAAATTTATCTGATTACCAAACCCTTCCTTCACCTCTGAATTCATCTCACAATCACCCTACCATTACACATTAGCGTAAGAGCGTATAACCCGAACGGGTAGTAAGACGCGGTGCTAATAATAATACTAATAATAATATTTGAATCCATATTTCAGATGGTAGTTTACATTGAATCACACTAACCCGGATTAATTGGGGAGAGAAGAGAGGTCATCCGGGTTAGTTTTAAAACACCAAAAGATAAATAAATTTGTAAAAAGTAAATAGTTGTGATAAGAATAAATAAAAATACATTACTGTAGAGTTATGATTTAAAAGCTATGAAAAACAGTTTCAGTGGTTGCATGGTCTAACGCGCTACTCTCGCAGTAGACTAGACTGCCGATGATGTGGAGATTGAGGTTCGAAACTTGGTCGGGTGTACTAAGGGTGTTTATTTTAAGGAGTTTTCCGATCTCTCTCCACGCAAATACTGATACACTTACTATAAATATAACCTTCCTTATCCCTAAAATTAATAGCATAGTTAGTATAGCGTAAACCTGAACTGGTAATAAGACGTGGTACCAAATATAAACTATAACATACTATTAATTTATTATTTTACAATTACTACTTTATTACTATTATTACAATCTTAATGGCGTTGAAAATTGTTTTGCATCAATAATCTTACGTCACTAAATGACTACGACATTTTAGACGGATTTATGTTGATGTTCATCAATGGGGTGGACATATATAAAGTTGCGTCGGAAATCTATTTTGGGAGAGGGGAGGGGAAGTTGGCCCAAACAAGGTATATAACCGTAAAATTTCAAAAACTTTCCAATAGTATGAAGTAAAATCAATCATCTTTAATACAAATAAGACTTGCAGATGGTGAAAAACCACCGAAACATGTCGTCATCCTAAAATAAAAGTTTATAAAAAAGAAGGGAATACAAAATATAATAAACAAGAAGATATATAACCTTACTCTAAGTTATTATTTATTCTTTACCAAATAAACATGAAAAATTATTAGATCTATTATTTTACATTATACGTAACGAACACATCTATCACTTTTTATATTTCATCTGAAATATTCTATTCAGTAAGCTCCTATTATTTAGAAAAATAAGTTATATTTTTTATAATAATAGGAATATAAGGCATATAATTTAAACAATATATAATTTACTGTTTTATTTAATTATTTAAAATCTAAACTTTGGGGGAAAAACAAAATTTCAACGTAACCTTTATACATACCAGATAATTAAATAAGGTTATATTTTACATGGGAAATTGACCACAAATGAAGAATTAAATTAATATAAATAAAATATGAGGTTACTAAAACAAAACAACATGATAAATACACAATACCTGTACATTAATATTAATAATCTATTATGTGTTTGTCAAAGGAAATCAAATACATATGACTCAATAAATAAAGACTTAAAAGAGTCCAACCCAACCAAGTGACTTTATCTTTTTCTCTTGGTTTAAATTCCTTAAACATATAGATAATTAATATAAATTTACTTAAAAAATCCAATGAAATGGTAAACAACATGTTTCTTTCTCAATGCGACTAGAAAAGTTGCATGAAAATACAAATGTAATATTAAAGACTTGAGTCTAAACAAATTGTTATTAAAATGTCACTTTTCCAAAGTGACTAAAATAGTAAACTACATTAAAAATTAATTTTAGTACGAAAATTAATCTAGAAAAAAAAACGTGTAAATTTATGCCAAAAAAATTAATTTAAAATACACTAACATCCGCCATAGCGGCTTCTTCGTAACCGCTTCTCCAAGTCGAGGTGTTTACTAGTTTTAGCGTGGACAAGAAAGTCAACTATTCTTGGGTTGGGCCCTCTCTATATTCAGTCGGTGACCTGGCGGTCTAGGGGTAAGGTGTCAGACTTCTATGCTGGCGGCCGGGGCTCAATCCTCGGTCCCGGCACAGATTTATCTGATTACCAAACCCTTCCTTCACCTCTGACAAGGCATCTTGTGAATGTGAGGAATGCCAGGTCTCCACCGTGGTTCGGATTCCACGTTAAACTGTAGGTCCTCCATTTCATCTCACAATCACCCTACCACTACACATTAGCGTAAGTCTGTATAACCCGAACGGGTAGTAAGACGTGGTGCTAATAATAATATATTCAGTTGCCGGAACCATGTATATCCAGGAACAAAGAACGGGGATGGGGTTGATGCGTTTACTGGAAACTCCTAGAAGAGCCTCGAAATGACTACGTTGTTTGATGGCCGAGGTTGCCTACCGGGAAGACGCAATTACTGGAAGAGTCATTACGACCTTGATACGTGCTAGTCAGCACCATTCATTCACTTTACTGGGGAATATTTTCTGGAAGGGCGTGGTCTTCTTGTATCGAAAAAGTTCTCGTGGCCACAGTGATATATATGAAGTAATGTATATTATTAGGATAATATAGTTAGTAGAAGAGATATTGCTTATTTGGTGGGGATAATATACATATTATATAATATTGTACTCTATTAATTTTGTATTGAGATTTCGTCATCTTGTATCTTGATAAATTTAATTACTTAGCATACGCTCCATCATTTATCTTTTGAAAACTTGGCAACAAATGTTGACATAGAAAATTGCTAACCAAATTAATTAGAAATATCCAATCAGCTCTGTTTTGTTTCAAGCTCTAAAATAAGATTTTTTTTAATGGGCCCAGAGAAGACTAATTGGTACGACATTGTGAAACATATTGTTAATTCCCTTAAATACCAATCCATTTTACAAGTAATTATTTGGTCAAACAAAAAACTACGACATATCCTTAGATTTTTTAAAAAAAACTGCAAAATATTAACATTATTAATCGATATTTCTGGATTATAAAAACATATGAGTAATAACAAACATACAATATACGTCTGTATAGTGTATGTTATTACTCTGGAGTGTGGTTACGTTGTTCCAGGTATTGGACGGATTGAGCCACCGAGTATTAACAGTCATTCTCTAAACTATTGCAGGACACTTTGTGTACAGGTTAGGGGCTACTTTCAAATTTTATTTCCATTGTCTATTTACTTATATTTATTATTAGTAGGACAAAATTGATGCTCTATTTTCTAAAAGTTTATGCTTCACCTTTGGTCTCTAGCCATATAGGGGAAAGTCGCCTAATTTGGGGAGCATTTTTCAAAAATGTTTTTAGTTAAAAAGGAACATATGATAATACAATGAATATTTGAGACATAATTAGTGGTTTTATTACCCTCACTTTAGTGCAAAAGAAAATATCACTTATGAGCAAATTTTAAGATTAAATAATTTTTTTTAAAAACATGCGCCTTCCCAAATTAGGAACCCTAGGGCTCCAAATTTGGGGATGTTCAATTATCCTTGCACAAAAAATTAATTATTTAGAAAAATTTATTTTTTGTTCACTTTTGAAAGTCACAAACCACACATAAATTGTTTGTTAGATGGATCAACACAATCCGTGTGTGCCCATTTGTTGCATACCACACATCTAACCCAATTCTCACCTTCATGGTCATCAGAAGATAATCCTGCACTAATAATACACTCTGCATCAGATTCACTTTCACTTTCCAAATCAAGTTCGTCATCAGAATCAACTAGTGAAATATTATCCTCAGATTCTGTTGAAGATTCCGAATGTTTGGCAGCCCTTTTCTTATGACGGTAAACTGGTGTTTTCAATTCAGAGCGTTTCTTGATAGTCGTAGTCTTACCGTTTCTCTTTGGTAAAGGACCCTTTTTCTGCGACTCTGATAGCTGTTGTTTATAAGGTGATCCGGTGATGAGCTGGGCAGATCCAGTTCGGGACTTTCTTGTAGTAGGCTGAATTTTTATAGAGGGAACTGATTTGATGTTAGACGCCCGGATAAGCCTTATCTGAGGTGGCGTTGTTATAGGAACAGGATCAGGATCATGGGATGTCCCTGGTTGAGGCTCCTGCATGTCATCGAGCTGTTGTGGGCTCTCAGCGTTGTTCTCTTCAGGCTCTTCAAGGACAGCAAAATAATGAGGTTGGAAGTAGTTCCTATTAAAAGGAAACAATCCAGTTTTGTGGAAACCACTAGCAGCCGCTTCAGCAGTCGCTGCCCTCATGTACGCTTTTCCAAAAATTTCCCCTTCTGATAGACAGTGACCACTCGTCCAGGATTTTTTCGAATCCACTGTTCAACTTCCTGGGCGTAGTACGTTTTAAAAGGCCCCATAAATGAGACATCGAGTGGCTGCATTTTGTGAGTGCTATGGGGGGGGAGAGGGCAAACACACAATGGCCACATTATTCTCTCGCCCCATGTTTATCACATCTATATTTCTCGTGTGAGAGTTGTAGCCATCTAATACGAGAATTACAGGATCCTCCACAGTAGGCTTCACGCTGGAAATAAAGTGACGAAACCAATCTATAAATATGTCCGTTTGTATCCAGCCAGATGGATGGCAAGAATAAATAGAGCCAGGGGGAGCCCCATCCATGAGTTCCATCTTCATGTTTTTTCGAGGGAAGATCATTAATGGAGGAACAAAGTGGCCTGCAGGGCTCATAAAAGTGACAACAGTTATGAGAGCCCCTCGTTCAGCCACTTGAAGTTCTCCAATTTGTCGCTTTCCCTTTAGACCCACAACTTTTGTGTGCTTATGTTGTACAATTGATATGCCGGTTTCGTCACAGTTGTATAACCTAGATGGAGAATTATTGATACTGTGCATTGCAGGTTCAAAAATGTCAAAAAACTTGGAAACTCCCTCTGGAGTGAAACTCTTTGCTCGGGCCATTGAGAGACCTTGAGGAGTGCGCACAGCAAGCTGTAGATTTCTTAAGAAATTATTCATCCATTTTTTCCTGGCCTGCTCATTCTTTTTGGAGAAGGGGTTCGCAATTCCGTTTTTTACAGCAAGCTAATATGCCATGTGACGAACATCCCTTTGAGAAAGGCCGAAGAATCTGTTTTCCATAATAAGGCAGTAGTCTGCGAGATCCTTTTCTAATTCAAAGGGTAGTGTTGGCTTCCTGCCTATTTTGGTTTGAACCCCGTCACTAGGACATTTATCTAAATCCTTAACGTAGCGCTCTAGTGTAGTTTGAGGAACATGAAAGACACGGGATGCTTTAAGACTTCCCATTTCCTTATTGCGCATGGCCGCAACTGCCGCCTTCATTTGTTCTGGATCCCATTTTTTCGTTGGAGCTATCTGTAAATATTTATTTTATAATAGTTTGAAAAGGTTGTGTTACTTAGGGACGTTGGTCTCCAAAAAAAAGTACTCCAAGTTATTTATAAAATTGTTAAGTGATATCTACAGATTATAACTTGACATTAAAGCTTCATAGAGTTAAACAAATAAATCATTATTTTTATATTCAATATAAAAGACAATATAAAACTACCATATCTTAAAATTGGTTAACCGTTATATTTTGTTTTTTTAAATATTCTAATACTTTTTATAAAATATTTGATTATTATAAAATTATATTTTAATTCATTGTTGTGAAGAACGTTTTGGGTTCTTAATTTGGGGATCCCCAAATTAGGAAACCTAATACTCCCCATAATAGGCTCCATAAAATGATTATTTTTGACATTATAAAAATATTTTCAAATAGTTACTAGTTTTAATAAATGTAACCTCTAAAGAAAGCCACTTTAATACCAATTATAACAAAATTAGTAATTATAGAAATATAAATACCTTTACTATGTAATCTTGAATTTATTTGAGCTTAGCAAAAACTTCAGGACACAAATAAAATGTTAGAACCGACTGCACCAATACTCGTGGAGCTACTGCGCTGTTAACAGCCAAACAATGAGGAAGCGTCCTTTCCTTCAATTTCCAGTGTTCGTCGATAGTTTGGAGCACTTCCTTACTCCAAATATTGTACCTCCCCAAATTAGGCGACTTTCCTATAATCTTGTTGGTTTTTTTTAGCACCGCGTCTTACTACCCGTTCGGGTTATACGCTTTAAGTACTAATTACTCTAATGGATTAGGAATTGGGAAGGTTGAATTAGAGGAAGTGAACCCGCATTTGCGTGGAGGGAGAGTGGAAAACCTTTTAGGAAAAATCCCCCCCAGTTCACCCGACCGAGATTCGAACCTCGATCTCCCCGTCCTCAGTAGTCGAGCAGCTCAACACGACAAACGCGTTAGCCAACTACGCCACAGAGGCGGGTAACCATATAATCTAAAGCAAGATGATGGCATTAGTAAATGTTAGGCCTTTGTTGAAACAGAGGTGACACTCTCGTCTTGTCTGGTCGAGGGTGATGAGGATGGGGCTCGAATCTCGTCTGAATATACTGAGTTGATTTTCCTTAATAGTTTTCCTGTAGCCCTCCAAACAATTTCTGGTACACTAACTCTCTGTTTTACAATATGTGTTTATTAAATATCAATTATTAGTTTATCTATCTATTTAAGTAACTCAATGAAATAATGTTTTTAAATCACAAAATATCATTCATCAACTATAGATTATAAATTCAAACTACCATTTAGAGTTCATTTTACGGATAGTGAATATATTTTTGATCCAAGAGTTCTTGGTCTGATCTGGACTAGCTAAATATATGGGTTCTCTGACAAAGTTTTTTGAGATTAATGAACAAAGTTGAATTGTAAAGGTATTATTAATCAATAATAAAATAATTCATTTACAAATTCTTAATGTGTTTCTAAATATTAAATATTCATATATTCTAAATACTTTATACACATTTTCAAAACAATTCACATTTATTGAATTTAAATGTCTAACAATGTAATATATCTTCAAATATAAAAGCAGCTAAAAGTTTAAATTAATCCGTGGAATCCGTTGAGTCCACCATATCCAAGAGAATAATAATAATTGGCATTGTCGTTAATATAGTCCGAACTGTTACTTGCGTCGTTATGTCCATCCTAAAAATACAGAAAACTGCTAGGTACTGATGTGCTGCTCAGTAAAAGTTATACTTTAACTGTAGATTCTTCCATATACTCTGTCGCTACCAGAATCATAAGCAGCAGCACTTATGGTTGAGTCAGCATTAGAGTCTCTATAACCACCCCACAAACTTGGATTTCCACATGTGCTTTATAAGCGTTCATATCTTTGACCATTTCCGCCAAAACCTCTGGCGTCGGCTGCAGCGGCAGTGGAAGCGATGCCAAAATCAGAAGCAGCAATACTTGCGGTTGAGTCCTCTATAACCATCCCAGAAACTTGGATATCCGTAAGTGCCGTATAAGTGACCATATTCCCCATATTCTTTGGCAGCAGAAGAAGCGGTGCCAGAATCAAAAGCCGCAGCACTGGCGGTTGAAGCAGCGCTAGTGTCTCCATAACCTCCCCAAAATTCAGGATATACATAGATGCCAAATAAGTGACTATATTTTGGACCATTTTTGATGTACATACCACGCCCCTAGATACCTCCAAGAAAATATCCAGCTTCGTTGGAAGCTATCAACAAGGCTGCTAGTGCTACGAGCTGAAAAATAATTAGTTCTCGTTATTTTTACTTGAATTTTACTACCATTAATTTTATAATTCACTTATAACACAACTTATGTCATTAAATTGAATTTCTAAAACATCTCTGAAGAAATCATTTTTAAAAGTTATATAATAATATTTGAATATTATTCATAAAATTCAATTCTTTTTGCCTTAATTTATTATTATTTTTATTCTAGTTAAAATCTCATCTACAGTTTAGGAATCTTTGATAAAATTCAAATATTTTTTTAAAAATATTAACGCTTTCATTTATGCTATATTATATGCTCCAAATCTAATATTATTGTGTCCATTGGATAGTTTTAATATTTCAGAACTTATACAACTTTCATTGGTTAATTTATACATAAATTAATTGAGGCAGATCCGCATAAGACATCAGTCTTACCATCAATTGGATTGGTGGTGACGGGTGGTAAGTCGGGACTTGAAGGCATACCGTGTATCCTGAGGACTATTTTTTCTAAACTGGTTCTCATATTGGTCACCCAAAGTTTTATTTAAATATTCTATAATAAAACAAATGTATTCGTGAAGCACATGCCGATTTATATAATCTTTAAGGACTGGACATCAGAACCTTACATTTGATTGTTACTTGTTTACATATGCAAGATCAGACACAATGCCTCACAATACATATTTTTTGGTAAATTTGGTAAATAATTGGTTAATTTTATTCTACTAAACTGTTTTGTATTTGTATTTGGAATGTTTATAAAGTCATATAATTATAAAATATAATACAAATTACTCTCTTTATTGAAAGCTGATATATAATTCTGTGTTAAGATTCGGATTGACACCTAACTATATAAGAACGATAATGCTGTACAGCCAATATCTCGGAAATTATGAATAGTGGCAACATGCGGTTTTTTGTATTATATTTAACTGGTAAATTTAAAATGAACTATAGTAATACAAAAATGTTAAATACTATTTTTTTTTCAAATAAGGTGGATTTTCAATTAAATTACAATTAAATAACACACTGAATTACAATTAAATAAAACATGAAATACAAGAATATGGTGTTGATGTTTTCATATTATTATAGATAATAAGATAATTTTCTATTATACTCGACAAATATTTATAATACAGTCATTTTTACAAAATTCGATATTTTCAAATTAAATCATGTCCAAACTGTTGAAAAAGTTTTCAGCCGTTTCTTGCTAGATGGGTCTGTCGTCGGAAGCACCTTTTCCTCTCCTCCCCAACCACTTTTTGGCATTATCTATTATTTCGACTTTTTTGTAAGCCCATCTACTCCCCCTTCCCTCACCCCATTTATATCCTGTTCAGGAAAAACCCTTGACTTGACGCTAATTATTGTCTCTCATTTTGTTATTACTATTACCTCCAAACTTGAGTTATTGAAAATGTTCCCTGGTTTTTTGATTAGATAAAACTTAACTGTTTAACATTGGGTTTGTAAAAAGAGGTGACCATGATTTCTCTTAATAGTTTTATTTATGTTTTATAGACAAACAAAATTTTTGTTTATAATAAAACCAATCAATAGAATAACTAGAACAATATTAAAGAAAATTCAAAAACAGTTTTAAATGTCAAAAATAATTTGATGCTAAAAAATAGAGCTTAGTATAAGCTATATTATTTTATATGATTATATACATATGTATATACACATAATTAATAATGTTTATATTTTAAAACGAAAAAGAAAAAACTACATACAATTTTAATACTACCCAAAATATAGGCATTAAATAGTTTTTAACATTTTGTTGTATTTTATTTTGGTATATAGGAAAGATGTTCTAAACAACAATCCCATTAGTAGTGTTTTCTCTAAATTTGGTTCATCTTACCTTGGAAACCATGTTTACTAGTAATTAATATATGCTATTCTTTGACTTTTTGGAGTTTCCGGTAGGCGTATTTATATAGAAACGTTTCATCTAGCCAGTTTATTTTTAATAATCTACAAACCTCTTAACGTTGCTATTTAAAATAAATATTATTTTCTTTAAATAATATTATTGTAAGTATATCTTTTATAATCTTGTTATTCCTAATAAACATGATTGTTTTGTTTGAATCACGGTCAGTGCTTAGTGAAACATTTCCTTATGCGGAAACGATTAATCAATAATCTTGATTATAAAAACTTCCTAGTTATTTCAGTTAAGTGGAACTTGATTTTTTCTTTTTCTCAATGAAGATATGTAAGATGTATTACATTTAATGTTTTCTATATCACCGAATTCTTGACTTCTCTCATAGGACATTGTCCTATATTATTTTGTAATATAGATTCCCCTTTCATATATACCTAATTGTATAGCGTTGCTGTCTTCCATCTTGATTCACTTGGAATGGACAATGTATTAGTACTATTGGTATTAACAGAGTCAACGATGGCTGTGATATCAATGATAGCTCTCAGTGGCCGATAATAGCCACACGTCCATCGTAGGATCTGCTTTATAATGTGAGCCTGAGCACGGAACAATCCCTAGATAGCTCAGTGGGAGAACATTGGGGTGTTAAGTCAAAGGTCCTGGGCTAGATTCCCGTTAACATGTGTAATTCATTGATCAATTTATTCGAATGGTTCCTAACAGCCAATTAATATCTATGATATCAAAATTTATTACCATAAAACTACCTTGGTGACAGGAGGGGTGGCATAAAATGCATAAAATATATTTTTTGTTTATTTTTTATATTTTAAATTTTAATGATTTTTGTATGTGTAAAGCAAGAAATTTACTCTGTTGGTTTTAGTCTAGTCTAGTTCTCCGCAGTATTAATCTAATTTTGGAACTCCTACAATACGTGAATTCATAAATTCACCTGAATTCGATGGATGTTGAGATAAAAACTATTTTAACTCTAAATATTTTAGTTTGTTCATGGTCATGTTTAGTTACTAACTAAGACAAGTCAGCAAATGCCACTTAAAACTCATAAATTTAATGTATTAAAAAATATTGTATACATATCAATTTCATGGAAATTTAAAATGATGAAAGTAAATAAAAATCTAAAAAATTGGGGAAAAAAATCACAGAGATAGAAACTTTCAACATGTTATAATCCATAATAGCTCTTTGGAGTTTCCTCATTTCAGAACCAGATGCTCATTATATTGTTTGAAGTTGGAAGTACAAATACAAATAATTCTTGGTTATTTTCAAACTTATAAAATATTAATAATGTTCATATATAGGTGTAGGACCAGCAGGCTTTTATTTTAACCTTTTTCGATGTCTTTTAGGGTAGAGACACATGGCACGCAAGAAAAGGCCAATGTTTTTGCAGTTTTCATAGCAAAATATTTTTGGCCAAAATAAATAAAAGATTGCCCCAATAGAAACATACAGTTTAATTTTATTCACATGCTGATATCAACATATCTTGGATATCTGTAATTACTGCGCATATCGGCATTAGTTGGCAAACTCTTTAAAGGACGAGAAGAAGTCATTAAATTCCAGGACATTCTTGACAAATATTCAACAACTATTGAGGTCGTCACATAGATAAAATTAAATTTTATGTTTGTACTAAATCAATATTTGATTTATTTCAACCAAAAAAGTTGTTGAAATACAAACTACATAAAAAGTGACCTATTCTTGCATCCTCTACATCCCCATTTTAATATACATTGATTAGCGCTATGGATACAGTTTAATAACATTACTAAACTACGACTTTTACAGTACATGCTGGAAAGCTAAGTTTTTAATAAGAATATGCCTACAGTATAATCCATTATACAAACTTTTTACACACTAACTAATCTGGTTACTAAATAATATACCTATATTGCATCTTATTTAGATAAAAAATAAATTTATTTTAGTATATACAGGACTCATTTAGTATTAGGACAATAAAAAGTGATCATAAATTATTTTTGAAGCTTCTCTTTATATAATAATGTAATACAATATGTAATCAAAGTAAAGTACGCTATCCTATTAGTTTGACCAAACGTTGATAATGTAACCTATTCGGACGGTATAATGACAGTTGATTTATTAAAATGGAATATATCAAAATATAATCCATCGTGCTCTATGAACTACTAGACCTGGCTCTTTTTTCCTATCTTGATCTTGAAGATATTAATGCAAGATCTTATTTTTTTCGATTTTATTTTCAATTCTAAAAACTGTAAAAAATGTTCTTGTTGAAACTAATAATTTAAATAATCACATAAATTCTCTGGGATCATGAAATTAATATATATATATATTATTCTGATTAAGAACCATTCATAGTTTGCACGATATATTTTTTTTTCTTTTACGAATAAAAAGATGCACAGTATCCAATACCCTATTTAGTAACTATACAACCATATTATTTTTAATTACCGTTAGTTTATATTTTCTTTCCTTTTAATTTTTTGGGCTGAATTTATAAATGACATTTATTACCTTTTTTTTTCAAGTTGATACTTCCAATAGTACCTCAAATAATATAAACAATTGATAATAACTGTATGTAATTTTATATGAACTTATTTACAACTTAAAGGTGCATAATCCTTCATCTGGAATATGAAACGGGTATAAATAAAATATACATTCTCTAATATAATCATATCTATTAATGTTATGTTTTATCATTTTGTTTCTTACTTTCTTTTTCAATCGTTCCCCACTCTTTCTATCAAATGTGGGTGTATTTCATATCAATTATATATTCCTCATAATTACCACATCAGTGTATTTAAATGCATGTAGTTCATACGGTGACCGGAAAAAACGGAACCGAAAAAAGACCACATGAAAATTGCGAACAGAAATAATACCACTCACACACATGCTCACAGGACAAAAGCGCACACGGATAAAAGTTCACACAAATAAAAATGTTAGGTTAGATTACGTTAAGTTTCATTAGGTTAGTTTAGTTCATCATCCATCAACTGTGCAAGGTTCGTGGACCAAACATTATTAGTGAGGGTTTCGTGGAATTTATCCGTGTGATTTTTTTTCTTGTGGGTTTTTTCCCTGTGTCCATATGCTTATGTTAGTGGGATTCTGTCTGTGCGCAATTTACGCATGGGATTTTTTTCACCTCCGCATTTTCCACAGAATCAGCTCAAAGAGGTGGTTCACTGCAAGATACGTATATATGACTCATTCTTGTCCTTAGAGGCCCTGAAAGTCCTAAAAAAAAACTTTTTTTAAAATTATTAGTCCTTAAATCTCCTAAAAATGGCAATATGAAATATTTTTGGCTAATCTATTTAAATTTATTGATTTTCAATATAATTCTTTAAGCAAGTTTCAGAAATTCAGCCCCGGTGTCTTTAAATAAGATTTAGTAACTTTCAACCCTTTGTTCTGAGTACGACGTTAAACTGCCTCTTCGATGACAGAGACCTTGAAACATTTTGGAAAAATGTTTTTGAAGTAAATAATGTAACGAATTAAACAAAATATCACAAAGGAACTAAAGTAGTTAAAGCCTTTCTTTCATTGACACATGATAATGTCGAGGTTGTTAGAGGCTGTACAGCATTTAGACATGTGATTACAGACCAGACAGCTACTATAAAATAAATAACTTTGAGTGCACGATTGAATGCCATAAGCGCTTTAATGTTTTATGGCAATAGGCCTGCTTGTGTTCCAATCACAAAAGAGCTCATTGCCTATGAAATAATCGCGTGAAGTAAGTATCGTTAGTACTTGGAAAAAACCAATCTGAAAGAAAAGAGACCTAAAAAAGACAAAGAGAAAATAATAAAACTTAGGAGTATAAAGCGAAGAAAAGAAAAATGCTTTTGATGATCTGAGGAAAACTGTTGCTGGTAAATGAGAAAGTCCAGACAAAGAATGCAGCTGACAAACTCCCATCATCATGAATTACACGTGCGCTTAAAATAAAAATATTTGAAGAACTGCAGGTAGCTCATGGGTCGTTGGATTGTATATAAAGTTTTAAAATTCGAAAAGTAAAAGGCCAATAGAAAAACATACACACAAGCAAAGAAATTGAAGAAATAAGAATAATATTTAATAATATTATGTTTTGAGAGGTCTTCCAAGATAAAAAAAGTAGTAAAAAGGCCAACTAACTGTTAACCAAATTTAAATGTGATACGTAATATTAACGGTATATATATTTTTTAAATGATAACGAGCAGAGATGCAAAAGTACTATTGTATATTGTTGTATTTTGGCTACAAATAAATACTAGTCATACCCCATTCACGGTAAGATAAAAAAAAACACTATTTTTGGTTGTCTAATATGGCTAACATAATTGATAAACTTAAAAGTTGAGTCAAATAAAAAAAGCTTAAGATTGAACTAGTAGAGATATTATGAATTAAAAAGAGTTAAATAATAAAAATTATATATACATTTTTTTTAACCTTAAATCACAATTTACAACATTCTTTTGAGTGACTTTTTGTTGTTCTCGTAGTTTTTATGAAGTCCCTACTTTGTCCCTTTTTTTGACCTGAAAGTATCTTAAACTCCCTGAAATAGACATGAGTATGGAGTATGAACGCTGTTATTTGCATATTTTGCTTATTTATAACTATGCTTTACATTATAAGTTAAATAATAAATAAGAATTTAATTCAATATTAATTATATACAATTAACATGATATAAAATACATCTCATTTTTTCATACACATAATCATCAGAGTCTTATCAACATTTTAAGGCGTAACAACATAAACCATATTGCATTTTTTTAAATAACCACTTTTTTACGCGTTTTAGTTTAACTAATACTATTTTATTAGCTCAAGTAAGTTCATAGCTTCGTATACCGTTAACCGGTATTGAGACGAGGTGACAAAAAAAGTGGTATAGATTATAATTGTGTCCAGTAATAATACAAAACAAGAATTATAACCAATTTATTCCCTATTTATGCTTTATATTGTTAAACGTCCAATTTTGCATCTATATATTATTAAATTAACCATTTTAATACTAAATTCCTTTAAAAAAAATACAAAATATGTTGGTGTTTTATTAAATAATATTTACTCTTATAGCTATATTGATACTATTTTAAATTAACTGTCACGTCAATTCAATCTTTCTTCTCTTCCGTTTTCTCTTTAATGTTCTTAACCATGTCGATTTGACCATGTCTGCCCCTTTCTCAGCGATCATAATGACAGGTGCATTTATATTACCGTTAGTAATGGCAGGCATTATAGAAGCGTCGATAACTCTTAGGCCCTGCACTCCATATACTCGTAGCTCTGCATCTACTACAGCTCCCGGATCGGTAATAGGCCCCATTTTAGCAGTTCCTGACATGTGATATATTGTCATGGTGTATTGACGGATAGCGCACTCCCAATACTCATCTGTATAAAGTTCCAGATGCTTGCAACCTGGGACCTTGGTGCTGTGGAGTCGCGCTCCGAACCTCTTCATTGCCATAGTTTCTCCTAACGCTATGGCTGTCTTGACGCCTTCTCTCAATACTGCAATATCAGCTGGATGGGTTAGATAATTAGGATATATCAGTGGGTACACCATGGGATCCCTACTTCCTAATTTAAGGTATCCTCGACTTTTTGGTCGCAGAATCATAGGGAAAATACCAAACACGTCAAGGTTTGTTATATTTCCGAACACTTCATCATAGTAATTTTGGGTGATTCCATGTGCTTTTCGAACTTGAGTACCGCCATCGGAATTAGTTGATGATGCTGATAACATGAATTCTATGTCTGGCCAGTCATCAGAAGCGTTAGCATATTTTGTGTTAATGAAAGCTACAACTTCAAGGCCCACACTTGAGGTTAAAGGGCCATCTCCAAGGTAAGCATAGCGGAGAGCCGTATTCAAATTTACAACTCTGTCAATGACGAGGCTTATTGGATGATCTATTAAAAATACCACAGGCGTGGCAATGTGATCCATTAGATTTTGCCCGACTCCAGGGGAATCGTGAATGACAGGAATCCCTATCTCTTGAAGATGTTGGGCTGGTCCCACTCCAGACAACATGAGCAGTTGAGGTGAATTAATGGAACCTGCTGAAAGGATCACTTCCTTACTCGCTAGTACAGTTTGTTTCTTCATGCCTCTAATAAATTCTACTCCATACGCACGCTTTGTTTCCTGATCTATAAGTATTTTTGTTACATGAGTCCACATCGCAATATGTAGGTTCTTCCTCAATCGAATAGGTCTCAGAAAAGCCTTTGCTGTGCTGCATCTATAACCTCTGCGCATCGTATACTGATAGAATGCAAACCCTGTTTGTTCATAACCGTTAATATCTTTGTGTTCATAGCCCATCTCTACCCCTGCTTGGATAAATGCGGGTCCCAAAGGTGTTCCCCAAGGCGAATCTTGAACAGTTAGGTATCCACCCGTGGCGTGATGCCTTTTATTTTTAGCTAAATATGGGTTTCTTTGGTCCTGTGACTTCTTAAAATATGGAAGAACATCTTCATAGCTCCAGCCTCTGTTCCCCAATTCCTCCCATTGATCAAAGTCTCTACGATTTCCTCGGACGTATAACATAGTGTTAAGAACACTGGAACCACCAAGGACTTTTCCTCTCGTCCAACAGCAGCGTTTGTCTTCCATAGCTTGACATGCGTTTGGCTGGGTTTGAGTCCGATATTTCCAATCAAGTTTGCTTTTATGAAGGTAAAGAGACAATATTGGGACGTCGGCTATTTCTGGCTCATCGCCTCCTGCTTCTATTAATAAGACGTTCCATTGGGGGATTTCTGTTAATCTGTTAGCCAAAACTGATCCCGCAGAACCTCCTCCAATTATAATGAAATCGTATTCCGAACGAAGGTTCTTTTCATTGATAACTCTATTTTCAGGGTCGAAGAGGTCATAATGGTAGTATGCGAGAGTTGCTAGGAATGTAGGTAAAAACCAAAGTTTGGTGGTTCCCAGCAAAACCGCTGCCCCTTTTATCGCAGTCGTTACTATTGCTAGAACGCCCGCCATATTTGTTTAGTTAAATAAGTTTAAACGATTCGCAATCTTTTTTTGCATGACACATGCGATTTGGTTTTTAGTCAGAACCTTTTTTCAAATTTTGAATTATTATAAACAAATAATGTGTTTTTCCTTTTACTAAATAAACTAACAGTATGATCACGTAGTTAACCCATACACATCACCATTGTGTTGTATTAAGCACATACACTTTGTAATATGAATTACTTTTATGGATTTATTATCGATGTAACTTGTTGGACCTTGCCTGTAGACAGCCTTTCATCTCTCAAATGATAGAATATGTTAGCATTGGCCAATTTGTCAGGAATGAGACTTCTTCGCTGCTCGTAGTCACCTAATAAAAGAAAAAAATCATAAATTAGTAGGCTTATCATATTAGGAAAAAAACTTTGATATCATTTTATAATCACATATTAGTTTGTGATAACTTAATTGTCAGGTGTTAAGAAGTTGTTTATCAAACTTTAAGCTTAAACATTATTTTCTAAACTCCTTGATGGTTTTGACATCACAAAACCAACCACCTATATTTTTTTATATCTTAAGTTAAATAAATATCTACCAAACAAATATCACCTAATGATTATATTAAATTTAATTTTCTTTTAAAGTATTTCAATTTTATTCTAGTACATTCATTTATTACCTTTAATTTCACACATTTATAAATTCAGACATGCTGTTATTGGGCAACCTTCTCAAAGTATAAATACATATTAGTGTAACGTAGTAAATAATAATAATATTTTTATTGTTTAGCAGTAAGTCATTAATTAGATGTTAACACCACACTACAGTAATATTTTGTTTATATTGTTTTTATTATCTAGTATAATTTATTTTATTTATGTGCTTGGTTAGTGTTGATATAAATGTGTTCTCAATTTTATATTTCTTGTGTTTTAAATTGTTTAGTTGCAATATAATAATTCATTCATTCAATCAATACATTATATATATATATATATATATATATATATGTATATATACAATGAATATACTATTTTTAATGGTTTAAAATAAAGGTATTGTGTTGAAACTTTGCTTGAAGTGTAATTTAATACTCACAAAAGACTTGTGATCCAGAAAATAGATTCACACAGTTGGAAAATAGATTTTAGTTTGCGCCATTGACGACAAGTTTTAAATATCATAAATCGATTTAATGTTTGTATTTTTATAGTTAACAAAAATCACATGTTTTTTATTTGATACTGGTATCGGTGGTCACGTGTTCTTAGGCATCATACTTGAAATAAGCTAGATATTTGAGGACGTGAAGTGGTTCTAATCTAGGCCTAGTCAAATAAGAGTGATTTTCCTCATGTGATTTACCATTGTTATTTCCTTTCCCCACACTTAGCTAATTCGTGGGCACTTCCTTTAAATTACCATCTTCATCCCTACTCTTTACAGGATGTCCACCAATGCTGTAAATACTGAAAATATACCTAATTTTATTTTTGATAGTGTGAATAATGGAATGTATTTGAATTTTGATTCAGATACTCGAAAACTATTAAGCCCTTTTGAGTTAAGTAAAATTTTAACTACGACACTTTGCATTCATTTATCAATATGCTACATGAAAAAGGGAGTGGTTACCTCTTGCCTCACCGAGCTATATTCTTTTCAAGTAAATGCGAGTTTTTGTCCCAAACTCTTTTAATACTATTTTTCTCTGACTAACACCTCACCGCCATTGCTATTTACCTTGAACTAATTAATGTAAACATGATATTTATATTTATATTCTTAAATTTAGAGGGCACTATTAGATACAATTTTTTTTAGAATGGAGATAGCTCGGGGTGAAGTCCCCAACAGGAGATATAATGATTTGTTTTAACATTAATTCTCACTTAAAGCAATTTATTTAGCTTAAAATATAATTTGATTGTAGCTACTAGGAATTTATAAAACTCCAATAAGCTTCACGCATAAAGAACTAAATTACATTACTATTCATACTTTTGTGAGAGGGTTGAACCTCCTTAATCCCTCCATCCATCCACCTGACAGGGCTCTTGGTTGTATAAATATATCTAGTCGGTACCTTTATTTCCCTGAGGTGTGTGTATATATATATATATGGTAACATGAATGGTGCGTTATGTTTACAACAAAAATACAAAAAATCACGAATCCCTGGAGGTTTTTTAATTCTGACGGCCGAGTAGAGTTTATATACTTTCGTGTATACTGTTATGTTAATGCTTGATGTACAAGACTTTCAAAATTTACGTCCAGTAGACACCCTGCATTTAGTTAAGTAAGTGGCTAAACATACTAATAAAAAAAGTCACCCGGGCGTAGCAGGCTAGGGTGAGTCTTCAAAAGATATATGCAATTCGTTAGATTTCACCCTTTTCATCAAGTGACTTTTGGTTGACTAATTTAAGTCGCCGAGAGGTACTATTGGCACTAGAAATTTCTAAACAAATCAAGTGTCTAGTTTTTACTCCCTACTGCAATGTGGTAATTTTTATTATTCTGGACGTTCTTATGTCAGCTGGTGCTCGAGGCTGTGATTGTCGACGTATAAGTGGCACGATGGCGTGACTATGAATTTAACAGCTTATATATATAAATTTTTTCTCTCTCTCTCTATCTCTCTCTCTCTCTCTATATATATATATATATATATAGAGAGAGAGAGAGAGAGAGAGAGAGCAGAAAGTGTGGAATAGGGGGTATTCGAGAGAGATAAACCACTTCTAGATGAGCTTTAAAACAGAAATTTGAAATAAGGTAAAATAATTGTCCCTTACAACCAGAAAAATCTAAAACAGAAAATCTGTAAATAAAGTTCCTGGAAATTGAGGTTTATAACTCCAAAAAAAATTGGATGAGATAGAAAATTAAAATTTTTACCAACATGTAACGGGACCTCTCCAAATAATACAAACTTCTGAAAACCCTAAACGTTTAAAATATACTCAGATAAAAAGGGTTGGGCGGGGGATGCAAATATAAAAATAACTATTTTAGGATGGTAGAACTTGTCATTCAGACAGAAGGACAATAATTACAGGTAACCAAATACATCTTAAAATTTTTAAATGGTAAAAGAAAATACGGAAAGTGCGAGAAAAGGGGTATAAAATGTCGAAAATTAATAGAAACCTCGTCTCAGTGTGCTAACAAACTGAAATTCGTAATAAAGGTAAAGGGATCACTTAAGATATTATGAAGTCTCAAATATTTTAATTGGACTCCGGGAAATAAGTGAAAAGGGGAAGTTATATACATATTTATACATACATTTTTTGATGTGGTAGACAATTTGAATTTGGCAAGCAGATGGAAGGACTCCTCAATGTAACCGAATGAAAAAATAATCTAGGAGGGAATTTGAGAAATGTCTCGTTTTTGGAAAGAGGGGGGGGG
>CABEEJ010002459.1:61424-111067 GCA_901482245.1 Timema douglasi
AGGGGGGGGGCTGAAGAGGCATTTAAGTAGAAACAAACCTTTCAGGGGCAGTAATAAGTTTATTTGCCAGTAATCTAAAGGGAACACACAAAATGAGGGTGAACTATTTTATATTTATAAAAGGGGACTGGTGAAATGGGGGTTTTTAGAATATTTAAATCTAAAATAATAAACTACTTATCGACGCGTTAGAATATTGAAATTTGTCAGGCAGGTGTAACGACCATCCCAAACCGCAATGAAGGTCTAAACATTCGTAACTTTCAAAATGAAAAATAAGAAAATGGAAGTTTCCAAAACTTTATGGGAAAAAAATCGGTGGTGTAGAAAATAGAAATATTTTTTAAATGTAAAAAGACAACCCCGACTAACCAAAAAACATTGAACATTTAAAATTTAAAATGATAGTGTGGGAAACGGTCAGGACTGAACATTTCTAAAACTAAAACTATCAACAACTTAATGGTTTAGTAAAAAATTTAAAATTTGTTAGGATGGTAAATAGACAACCCTAAAAACCCATAAGGTTTTTAAATTTGATTGGTAGGAAATCGGGGGATGAGAGAGACTTCGCTCACAACAACAAAGGTATTTTTTTTTTATTATTTTCAAATCAATACCTGTGTTGAATTATTTGACACCTCAGCTCAGTCGTTAGCGTCTCTTTACTGAGTAAATGGTCCCGAGTACTACTCCCAACATGGCCGAAAAGTTTATCACTGATGAAATGTGGGTTTGCCCTTTTATCACTGATGGATTATTGGCTGGGGACTGGATGTAGTGCCTGTATTATTCTTAAAGTCAGATTATAAGGCATATGAAGCTACGGCAAGCCTAGCAAGCCTATAGTGGAAAATATATTGCTTGAATAAAAAACTGACCCAGGCTGGAAACAGTAATGGATGAAAAAAATGTGATAAAGGATAGCTAAAAATTTATAAAATTAATTTAAAAAACCTTTCTATGTATTATAGAAAATTTAAATACCTGCAAGTATTTAGGACGACTACTCCAGATAGTCAAAATTCAAAAAATACTGAAAATTAAAGAATTCAAAATTGATTCAAAGAAATGGGAATTAAAGACTTTCCAAGTTCATAGAAATTAAAACTTCTTGGTGTGGAATAAAATTGAAACTTGGCATGTAAATAAATAAATATATATATACACACACACACACACACACACACACACACACACACAGAGATAACCAAACAATGTATGAATAAATTGATTTTTAAAATTAATAAGCGGTCAAATTAATGTAAGAGCTCAAAATTGATTAAACTAATGTAATGCAATTTTCGGTGTGGTTGAAAATTTAAATTTTACAGGCACGTAACAGAACCGGCTAGGATAACCAAATAAGTGTTAAAATTTCAAAATGGGAAAGTGTATTGGAGCGGGTGTGACTGTGAACCATGATGCTCTTTGGGAAACGATTATGCTTATTCAATATGTCTCCAACCCGCTTTGGTGACTGCATGGTCTGAGTCGCTACTCTCATAGTTGGACTAGAATTCTGTTGACTGGGAGATTGAGGCTCGAATCTGTGTACTGAGGGAGGTTTCCAAAATGGTTTTTCACTATCCCTCCAAGCATATGTTGTTACACTTCATCTAAATATAACCTTTCTAATTCTTATAATACTACTAACGTAATTAGTACATTGGTGTATAACCCAAACGTGCAGTAAGATGCGCTGCTAAATATAAAATATATATCTGTATTAGTCTAGTAATTCATTTATGCCCTTTTTAAAAAAAATAATCCTTACGCCATGTTTTCCAACATGTTTCCGTTACAATGTATATTACTTCGTTTTGCTTATCTTATGAGTTACGATCGTGCTCGTGGTCAATGAATTGCGTTCGTTTGTGCACTCAATTTGAAGGTTATGTAGATTTTGTTTTAAATATTTTATTTTTTTATTATTATTTCTATAAGTTGTTCGGGATTGCCATAGTTAGTTAAGGATTGTACAAGGAGAAACTTGAAATATTTTAGTAGTTGGATGTTGAACTTCCTAATTTGATATAGTTTTGATGTGGCTTACCCATGCAAAGAACAGGTCAAACTGCAAGTCTCTAGTACTCTTATATAAAATTTTACTTAAAATCTACGTCATTATTGTATTCCTGCTAACACACATGATCAAGTCCTGAAAGAAACTTGTAGGAGTGTTGCCCATTGGGACTTATCCTTCTACGCGCATAGTTTTACGAATAAAAAAGCTGTCATCATTCGAATTTGGTATAAACTAATTGAACTACAGTTACCATAATTTATTATAACTTTAGCTTTGGTTTACTCTTAATTGTTAGGTTACGTTCATTTCATGAATTGATTTTGATTTATTTGTACTTGTAAACAAATTCGTAATTTATATTTATTTAGTTCTTTAAAAAAAATTTTGAATTGTAAATATGTAGTATTTGGAAACTTCAATCTTCATGAAATAACCATTACTTTTTATCATCTTACTCTTTAGCTTAGGTTGGGTTTATACTCATCTATACCACATAGTTAATAGTGAATAGTTCATACAAAGCACATATTGCGCAAAAAGTTGAAACACGTTATAGTCCATGATGTCGCTCATGATTGATACATGGTAAATAGTTAATATTTCACAACGCATTAAAGTTGATTTCACTTAACCTTTTATGCGTTATGCATGGACTTAGTTAGAATAGACCAAACTCGTATCAACTATTGAGAATGCGAGAAGCTCTAGCCAACTTTACGTCAATATAAAAAGCAGATGGAAGTTAGATTTTGTTCATGTTTGAAATATCTTGTAGTAGACATAATTTTTTTGTTATTAAATAATTTTAGTTATTTTGGTATTAATGACTACGATTCCATAAATGGCTGAAAATAAATGAGAAAAGTTACAATTTTGATTCTGTTACTGTGAAAAGTGTCTACCATAATATTCATGACTATAATCAAATCAGAACCAAATAAAAATCCAATTTGATTTAATAATGCAAGCATCACTTAAATTAGTTTAATGTCATGTTGCAATTGATACACTTTAATTAACGTTCGTTTTTCGAGTGAACCCTTTGTTTGGGGGCTTTTAGATACCTTATCTAGTAATGCAAAGATGTTAGGCCTTATATTTGAATACAGACGTTCGATCTAAGTAAGAGTTTAATCATTACTTTTCATTATAAACCCAGCTTGACTGTAATGTTTTCACCTGTACAGAGTTGTTTGAGATCAAGGATGGGGTGTGAAGTGGTCAGGCTCTTTTTCACGACTTGTAAACCCCTCCAAGCTGCTAAGGAGAAAATGGCCTCATTCAACTGTTGACTAGCATCATTAACCTAGGAACGTGTTTATAGTTGTTTCTCCAATGCAGACCAAGCCGCCTGATTCATGTGTTATACCTTGCACCAGTTGCACCACTGAAACAAACCACAAGGATATTTATTACTTAATTCCTTTCACTTTGGATCTCTACAGGTTCGGGCTATGTGCATGTATATTAGTTACCCTAATGAGATATGTACGAGGAAGGTAAAACTTAGATATAATGAGCCGGCACTTGCTTGGAAGAAAGATAAACAATTTAAAGAAAACTATCCTCAGTACACTTGGACGAGAATCAAACCCCGACTTTTCCATCACCTGCAAACCAGGCTAAATGGTCTTAACATTGACCAAATGTTGCGACGCACATGTGTATAGAATGGTATTTCATACTCAGTATTTTAATTGGTTTAATAATGAACTTTTTTTTATCAAATGGCTATATTAATGCAAGAGTTAACTTGATATAACACAATGCCCTTACAACTGTCTTGATTAAAATGGGAGTTAAGCTTGATGCAATACTTTTTTTTTATTAAACGTTTTTCTGGTGAATGCTTGTGCATCTAATTGTAATTTACCCTTCTCTTGTGGTGGAGTAGTTGGATTAGCTCGATATTATTATTAATTGTTTTTTAAGATGCTTCATAAGTTAAAGGCTTTTAGTATCTGTGATAGCACTTAAAGAGATGTCAACATATTGTTTATGTCAACAGATTTTGCACCACGTGAAGGCGAAGAAACTTATATCCCAACGGTATTATAAATAACCATGTATTTTAGCTTTGGGCGAACAATGTAAAGTAATGCTATTTGCACGGGAGACCCTATGTTGCTCACGTTTGCAAGCAAGTCGCTGTCGCCAGGCTGTAGTCGCGTAGATTGGCCAACCTGATATAAAACAAGGCATTGCGTGATGGCACACCGGTCGCGACGTTTTTGTTACGACGGCTGGGTTGCAAGTGGCCCTATCTTTATAGAACATTCTAAAATCTAAAGGATTCTTTTGGTAAGAAGGATAGTATTATTATTATTATTATTATTATTATTATTATTAGCACCGCGTCTTACTACCCTTTCGGGTTATACGCACTTACGCTAATGTGTAATGGTAGGATGATTGAGAGATGAAATGGAGGACCTACAGTTTAACGTGGAATCCGAACCACGGTGGAGGCCTGGCATTACCCACATTCACAAGATGTCTTGTCAGAGGTGAAAGAAGGGTTTGGTAATCAGATAAATCTGTGCCGGGACCGAGGATTGAGCCCCGGACCCCCAACGCAGAAGTCTGACACCTTACCCCTAGACCGCCAGGTCACCGGAGAAGGATAGTAAATGGTAGTTACTAAATTTACAAAAACAATTTTAATATATTCAGATAGAGGGTGATTCGAAAATCTCTTTACAAACTTTAATGGGAGAGAGGGAATCCTAAAACAAACCTTTTTTCGTTAATGATTG
This sequence comes from Timema douglasi, assembly GCA_901482245.1. NCBI lineage: Eukaryota > Metazoa > Arthropoda > Insecta > Phasmatodea > Timematidae > Timema > Timema douglasi. Next base: position 66,210 of record CABEEJ010002459.1, read on the forward strand.
TATGTCCGTAAACGGTACCCTTAGGTGCTAGAAGGCGCTCTTGTTACATACATGAAAGACGGCAAGTGTTATTCTTAATGACATCGACGCATTAATTGTCATAAATGTTCAAATATTCCACAGCTGGGGTTTTTGCTAGATGCATGTCAGCCATCTCAGAATCCCTTAGATTCTCAATGCTACACGAACAAAGTCTGCGTTATGAATGACACGGCAAAATTTAAATTTGATGCACCCGCCGACAGCGTCCTTTATAATTACAGGGTGACGTCTGCGAACATACTTTCACCGACGAAAAAAGATTTTTTAAGTGTTCCCTATCTCCCATTAAAGTTTGTACATAGAGTTTCGAATAATCATGTATAAAGTCAAGTTATCTAGAGCAGTTACTTTTGATATATACCTATATTATCAATACATATAAAATAACACACATCATATAGTAAAATGTTATTAATGTTGGCTGCAAGAAATATGTTTGAAGTATGTAAACTGTTCTTTTAACCAGCATCAGGGTATAGCTAGCTATCAGCCCCACAGCATGAGACCAGTCGCTAGTAACCGGCATGTTTACAAATAAATATTCCTCGTTTTCCTTAGCATCTTTACTATTTAATAGAAACTCATCTAAAGAACAAGGTAGTCAAGAAATCGTATTTCACACAGAGCTATGAGTCAAAAAGGTTATATATTATGCACTTACTCTTAAAGCTACACTAATGGCTTAGATATTTAAAATGTTGAATATGGAGGAAATGTACCCGCTTTTGCGCGAGAAGAGATTGGTAAGGCAATAAGAAAATCACGTTAGTACAACTGGTTGGGATTCGAACCCAGACCTTCATCTAACCAACTGACTGGACAGGACTAGACAAACGCCTTTATTCATTCGTCCACTGGTGCCGATATTTTGTGTTGATCAACCCGTGTAATATGTATTCCACACCTATTATTATTATTATTATTATCATTATTATTATCACCGCGTCTTACAAACCGTTCGGGTTATATGCACTTACGCTAATGTGTAATGGTAGGGTGATTGTGAGATGAAATGAAGGACCTACAGTTTAACATGGAATCCGAACCATGGTGGAGGCTTGGCATTCCACACTTTGAGGTGAAGGAAGGTTTTGGCAGTCAGATAAATCTGTGCCGGGACCGAGGATTGAACCTTGGCCACCCAGCACACAAGTCCGACACTTCACCCTTAGACCGCCAGGTCACCAATCCCCATCTAGATAAATAGTTTTTTCCAGACTCTTTGACTCCAATCAAATGCTTTTTTTTTCCCCGTAACACGTTTCTTTTCTCAATTTTTTTAGCAAGGCATATAATTGATTAATATATATGTTTAACTCACCCTCACGTACTGTGTATTTAATTTGCATTGATCTGCTTCTGTGGTCGAATAGTTTAAGGCCTGAATTTCGCAATAGATGGGACTTTCTCTAACAGGGAGATGGAGACTAGAACCTTCGTTCATAATTCAACCTCTCTCATCCCTATCACATTAGTGTAATTAGTCTATATGCTTATAGCTCGAACAGATCACATAAAAATATGTTTTGGTTAAGCTGTGGATCCCACGAACAAACACAATGTCACACAATATGAATGTGTTTTTTAAATAATTAAATGTAGGAATTAGAAAACATAAATAAATCTACACAAAAGCATTACCGTCACAAGTGATTAGATCGAATTTATTTATGGTCATCCTTATCTGTTATTTCTCTCTCTTACCGGCGAGAATCCATGCTGTGATACTAATGCATTGTCATGCTAATTAATGTAGCTTTATAGCGACTTATTCAGACAGCTCGAAGATTTCTAACTTTTATGTGCATGACTACACGTATAACTGCTTCACTGGGAGCAAGGTCGATTTCATTCAGGAAGGTGAGAAGTTTCAAGTTCATTGACTTTTAAGACACCGGTGAAAGTAATAGTCAGTATAGCTCTCGCCAGGCAGCGCGGCGGTCTTAAAAGTTGGCGCACACCTGTTAGTCTCGCATATAATTAGCTCATTTCTACATCATTTTGCACGAGCAAGGTGAAATTCTTAAGGTGCGGCAGAAGGGACTGCAAGTATTTTTCTGTTTTTATGGAATATAATTTTTTTGGAAAAAAAATAATCAAATATTTCTCCAGTAGCAACATAAAGATTAGTTTTCTGCACATGCTAATATAAACAGATCTTGAATATAATATGTCAAGTGTGTCCTGGAATGTTGTCAAAACGTTTTCGCTTTATTTAAAATGTTTTGACAACATTCCAATGCACCTTTGACAGATATTCAAAATCTCTTGATATTAGCATGTGCAGAAAACTAAACTTTACATTGCTACTGGAGAAAAATTTGATTTATTTTTGCCAAAAAAAATGTAATGCTATAAAAACTGTAGATTACTCGTGCTCCCTTCTGCCGCAACTTAACGATACAAGCAGATACGACAAACCATATTGTATGTCTATCCCAAGGCGTTAGTCTATCATTACTCAAAGTCGTCGCCGTCATGGAGGTTGAGGTTCGAATCCCGAATGATTTGACTAGTGAGTGTTTTCCATATGGCAATCCTGTTCACGATAGTTAAGAGGCACTCTCTGTATACTACTCTTTTCATATTTAAACCTTATACTAAGTCGGTATTAACACATTCATTATATTTACCAATCAAATAAACGCTTGTATCTTAAAATATACGTTTACTAAAAACTCGCAGGATTTGTGAAACGAAATAATATGTATATACATTGTTGTAGAAACACTGCACCAAACATCATAAATTAAATAATATACACTGTTACTTACTCTATGGCATTAGAAACTAGGAACACTGTTACAGAAAAATGTGAGAAAAAAAAATCTAGATTTTCAAATACCTGAATTAAATAATGAATCTATATATTTGCTTATAGTTCAAAAACTATTGGTTTTAAAGATATATCTCAAATAAGATAGGTTTAGCTTTAAAAGTACTACAACTTTACACTAATAAGTTGTTTTGTCCTAAAAGTTGCGGAGAAATTATGAAAATTGGATAATTTCCCCAATGTAAAGTAGGCCTACCCTCAAAGTCTTTTTCATGTATAGATCTAAAATTTAATCAAAATAGTTGTAAAGAATTTTGAAAAAAATCTATATTTTTTTCTTATTATTTTACCCTTCAATAAACTACCCTTCATTTTAGGGTTAAATGTCTAATTCCAAAAACCTCTCGGGGGACTTTATGAAAACCCTAGATACCAAGTTTTAGCCCATTCGGTAAAATAGTTTCAGCTCCAGCCCGACGTACAGGCAGACGAGACGGACAGACGAACAGAAAGCATAGCAAAACATTTTTTCTTTTTGTTTCAAGGATCATGAATTGTCGACATTTATAAAAATATTGAGTTCAATTCTTTTTACGATCACAATACCTTATCTCCGAGGTGTCAAGAGAAATTAAAAATACAATCATGTTTATAGGAACGCATTCCTAAATGTAGTGACCTTAGACAGTGTTCATTTGAAAATATAAAGTGACTATTTTTATCCTAAAGTATTTTTAAATAGGTACATTTCCTCCAAACTCCACCCTTCTTTTTTGGATGTAAAGTAAAGCGTGGCTCACAAATATAATATTAGTGAATACATATTTTATTTTCCACCGCGTCATACCGTCCTTCAGTGCTACAGTAGCCCCATGGCTTTTTTGGTGCTGACTGACAGCTTTAAAAAGATACCAGACCAAATTACGTATCCCTACGCTGAACCAGATGATCTGCAAAAACATGTGTTTAGCAGCAATCACTTTTGACAGTCAAAATTTATGTATATACCTAAATGTTGACTGTCAGAAGTCATATGTGAACTGTCAGTCAGCACCAAAGAAGCCATGGGGATATTGTAGACGCATTTTAATAAGGCTTACGTTAGTGACCCATTTCAGTGCTTACATGGTATAAGGTGTCATGATTACATTAGGCTGTCAGTGATACGAAGATCGGGATTCGAATCTCGGTAGGGTTTACTGAGTATATTTTCTCTTCAACATTTCACCGATTTACCTGCGTGCCAATGTTGGTGCATTTCCTCTATATTATAACGTTCCTCATCCGTAGAGCAGTACAGATATACGGTTAGCTCCAATAGGTAGTAAAACGCGGTGAATAGGGTCGATAGTGAGGAAGGACTGAGGAAGGTAGAATTTAAAGGAAATGGACCCACACATGAGCGAAAAGCTAAGGGGGAAGCCATTTATGAAAAAACAACCATCATCACAGCCGTCCGAGATTCGTATCGTGTTTTGACCGTTACCGGCAAACCAAACTAGGTGATACAGACACTTAGGTCCTTATTTATAGTCCATTATCGTTAGTCAACCAATCTCTCAATACATGTATATCAAGTAGTTCAGGTCAAATGGGGGATTGGCTGACCACCTAATATTTACTATTTATGTACGACCCTTAGTCCGCATATCCATAGTTTGGCTTACATACTTTATATATGTTAATTTTTTATATTTTTTTAGCGCCGTGTCCTACTACCCATTCGGGCTATACGTGTATGTACCAATTACTCTAGTGGGCTAGGTATGAATAGGATTGAAATGTACCGTCATTTGCTTGGAGAGCATTGGATACCAATACATTATTATTATTATTAGTATTAATAATTTTAGCACCGCGTCTTATTACCCGTTCGGTTTAAACGTACTTACGCTAATGTGTAATGGTAGGGTGATTGTGAGATGAAATGGAGGACCTACAGTTTAACGTGGAATCTGAACCACGGTGGAGTTCTGGCATTCCCCACATTCACAAGATGTCTTGTCAGAGGTGAAGGAAGGGTTTGGTAATCAGATAAATCTTTGCCGGGACCGAAGATTGAGCCCCGGACCCTCAGCACAGAAGTCCGACACCTTACACCTAGATCGCTAGGTCACCCAGAAACCAATAAAAAACTACCCTTAGTGGGATGTCCTCGTCATCGTAAGTCCAGCCTATTGTGAAAGTAGCGCCTTGAATCATGCGGCCACCTAATCGGGTTACAAATATAGAATAATAATAATTAGCACCGCGTCATACTACCCGTTCGGGTTATACGCTTTAAGTACTAATTACTCTAATGACTTAGGAATTGGGAAGGTTAAATTAGAGGAAGTGAACCCGCATTTGTGTGGAGGGAGAGTGGAAAACCATTTAGGAAAAACCACCCCCAGTTCACCCGACCGAGATATCGGACCTCGATCTCCCCGTCCTCAGTGGTTGAGCTCAACACGACTAGCGCGTTAGCCAACTATAAGGGATAGGTATCAAGAAGTCAGTTTAAAAGAAGTGCACCCACGTTAGCTGGTATGGTAGAACTTCGTTAATGATATGCGGGAAATCTGTCATGATTCGAACCTTGCGATATAATCACAACCAATCCACTATTTTGGGAGACTCACGCCATAGACTGTGTGTCTAATGATGTGGATATAAACTTAAAGTAATTGAAAAAAAGCAGTGAATAACACAATAAATATCCACCTTTGTTGACTATCTTAGTGGGTCATGTCGAGAGTCTATTTATATTGTACTAACGGTTTCTTTCAATCTTCAGTCGGTCACACCCTTCATACTCAAGTTTCTAGTGCGTCAACATTGTACTCGCTGTCACAATAAATAGGTTAGCATTCCTGAAGCCATGTTTAGCGGACCCTTTTTTTTAGTCTTATCATGTGACCTAATGCTGCCATGTCAATAAGTATTGATTTTCGAATTTCGGTCCATGTTTTTATTACGTAAACAATTACATGTAAAAATACCTACCGAAGGAATAATGTATTATTATCTTAATCGCCTTCATAAACATCATGATAATAACGTTTACATTAAATGTCCATAAACCTAATTTGAAACAATAATACCCTTACAAAAATATTTAATTATTTCACGCTGCAAAAAATAATGTTATTATTTATTGTGTTACACAATTACATGTAAAATTTGTTCATTTATTTGTAATTTGTTTTTGAATATATGTATAGTTTTTTTTTGGTACTAAAAGTATTGTATACAATTTTCGAAATTCTAGCAAAATGAACATTCTTTGTAGTATTCACATTAAATATAGCTATTTAATTTTCACTGACATAATAAAGATATTGTACTTTCTAATTTTCTTTATACCACTTAGTTTGTATTTGTAAAATAATTAATTTATAAGACTAAAATAATAGCGCAGCCCTTATTTTAATTGATATCTTGTTATTTTTAGTAAGTGATTAATTGTCTTTGTTGGTGTTGTGCTTGGTTAGTTATTAAATTTTTCTTTGAAGTATGAATAACTTTGTGTGTGTGAAGACTTTTTTACTTCAATTATTTTGTATTTGTAAATTATTTCACATAAGTTTGATATCAGCAAAATAATTTTAGTTGTAGATTTTTTTTATATAAATGTAAGTTTTAGTTAAATTAAAACTGGATATATTTATTTTTCAACTTTAAATTAAATGTTATTGTGACTTATTTTATGTTTATAAATATAAACTGCGCTGGAATATTTTCATAGCTATTGTTCATAATATCACTTATTTACCCAGTGATACTCCCCAATCTCATTATTTTACCAAAACTGCTCCCACACTTCAACCAAAATAATTAAATGGTTACAATGACATTGGAAGGATACCAAGTTCTAGTATTTTTAATTCTCATTACTTTGAAAATATAACAAATAATAAATATATTTTCAATTGGCTATTTGGTTTATTTTCTATTTAATATCTTACTATATATTGGGATAATTCCAACGAAACAGTTATGGATATTAACTATTTTTCTTTCTTCTTTGAAAGTAAAGTATTTTATCTTAATTGTAGGCCTACTTCTTAAATCAAATACTTTCAACCAAATCAGATCTCATATTTGGCTGTCCATCTGAATTATTTTGTTATACTAGAAAACCCGCGAAATTATATTTATTCTATGAATAACCCTCTTACTAGCATTCTAGTTTCCCTACAACCTTAACAGTACTAATAAACAAGAAAGTCCCTAAATTGTATACCTATTTTAATTTTAATGCAATTTCTAAAAATCGAATTTGAAAAAAGAACTTACAGATCTGATGTTTTAACCAAATTAACATACGTAAATGTCTAACAATGTAGAATCTTTTTTTAATCTTGATTTTCCTGCTTTCTATTAAATTAAAAAATTTCGAATGAAATTGAATAAAAATTGTCTTAAAACTCGTTAAAATATTATCATGATCCACGTAATTTTAATTAGAGTTAGACCAATAAATATTGTATTAGGCTCAGACACGGAATATATTTCTGAAACTCTAGCTTATAAATAATTTGGTATCTCTATGAATTATAGTGCACTATTCATTCTTTCAAAATATAGTATTTGTCAATCTTATCTTTAAGTAATGCAGAGTTTACGATAACTTAAACACATTTGATTTGGTTTCAAAAGAATTACTCCTCTTGTCCTTAAAGTAAAGGGATTTCTACGGTGAATTGGGTTTATTTGAATTATCACGTCGGTTATTTATCCATAAAATACGTTCAACCCTATCTATGCAATTCAGGTACTGATTTGAAAAAAACACATAAATAACATATCCTCTAATTTTCACTCTTTCCAATTTACATTAAAATAAAATAATACACTCTGTTTTTCGCTTTATTGTATAACAAACAAAAGTGCTAGTTTCACTAAAATTATTATATTCAAATTTTATCTATTTAAAAAATAAAATAACGTATTTCATATCTATTTGAATATCCCTCTGCTTAATAATAATTATGTGTTAGTTGTAAATACAATACTTTATTCTTTATCATTACTTTTAATCAACATGTTTTCATTTAAGCTTGTTACATTTATCATGGACTATTTTAATTGGTTCTTATTTTAGCGAAATTAAAGTTACTTTTATTCGATTAGAAGATTGATTTAAAAGTTATAGTATAAAAATATATATATTTAGACATTGAGGAATTATTTTATGAAAACCAGAATTTTATCAAAAAACTATCTCATGAATCGTCTTTTAAAATTACGAGATCACTTTATATAAATTAGAATTAATTGTGAGTAACGCTTTAGTCGAAACATTATTAGGCCAAAGATAAAATCGTATGACCTAACATCCGATTTCATGATGTTCCTTCCTTGCAAGTTATTTTACACCATGAGTAAACGAATGTTTTCATTTAATCCATCCCACCCAAGAGGCATCATTATGTTAATTACCTTATTAATTGGGAATTCCGATGAACCGAATGATGCATCCCACGTGGTGTTTCAATGCCGGGGTGAAGAGACGCATTCTGAAGAGCATACATGATATCTCAATGCCGGGGTGAAGAGACGCATCTTGAAGAGCACACGNTTGAAGAGCACACGTGGTGTTCCAACTCTTGACTACTTGAGAACAATCCCGAACGGTATCTTGGGAACATTCACAAACAACTCTTACTTTTACCACACAACGCACCACTCACTTTCTTCCTGGCATTTCTCCTCGTTTCACGTACACATGCAACTGGCCTTCTTGTCTGACCTGGCGTTGTTATCTCTTTCGTGGCTCCGGTTTACTTACATACCGTTGGGGGCGTCTTCAGTCGGCCATGTTGGTTGTGCAGTGTGCACATCTTTATTTGAAAAGAAGGGAGAAACTTGTCAGCCAAAACATTCTAATATGCTCCATTGGTAAATTATTACACAAAATGTAGAAACAGTTTGGATTAAATATTTGCAAACTTTTTTTTTCTTTTTTTGCTTCATGTCTTACTACTAGTTCGGATTACACACATATGTATTAATTACTCTAAATGTGCTAGGAATGAGGAAGGTTGAAATTATAGGAAGTTTACCTGCATTCACGTGAGTGGAGACTGAAACATAATGAAGTTAAAACCATCCTTAGTACCCAGACCGGCATTTGAACCCTGATATCCCCATCCTCATCAGAACAGACTACCATAGGAGTGATGCCTTAGATGACTCGAACACCAAAGTGGGTATCTGCAAACAGTAAGTTTTTATTCAGGCTATTAACAGACATGTTTATTCGCGCAGATAATATCTGCACTGTTTATTAAGGTATCACTTTAACTTAACTTGACCACGAACAATTCATCAAGACACCATATAATTAACTGTTTAATAGGGTATCACTATAGCTTAAATTGAGCAGGAACAATTCATCAAGACCCCATATAATTAACTGTTTAATAGGGTATCACTATAGCTTAAATTGAGCAGGAACAATTCATCAAGACCCCATATAATTAATTGTTTAATAGGGTATCACTATAGCTTAAATTGAGCAGGAACAATTCATCAAGACACCATATAATTAACTGTTTAATAGGGTATCACTATAGCTTAAATTGAGCACGAACAATTCATCAAGACCCCATGTAATTAACTGTTTAATAGGGTATCACTATAGCTTAAATTGATCAGGAACAATTCATCAAGACCCCATATAATTAACTGTTTAATAGGATATCACTATATATTAACTTAGCACGAACAATTCATCAAGTCCCTATTTAATTGATTTACACCTTATTTAAAGGGATCAATATTAATTTAACATGGACACATTTTTTATGTTGAAGTTAATCTAACAGGGTATCTTCATAAAAGAAGGCAGACTGATTGTGTATTACTCTACCTTAATTCTAGGAAAAACACAGTGAAACCTCATCTAATAGTTTAACCTTTATTTAGTGGGAATAGATTCTATTTTTATAGTTCCCAGTAATTGAATTTGGGATCCTTATGAAATAAAGCAGGGTAATAATATCTGGCTTTAACTTTGTTTTAGGACAAACCCAACTTCTTAACCCCCATCTAATGTACCCTTTATTTAATGAGAACAAACACAGTTTTTAAGTGACTGCCCGCATTTTTATATGTCGGTGGTAATCAAACCCGGGACCCTTTTAAAAGAATGCAGATGTGTCACTAAACGAGATGATGTATTTTTCTTTACACGAACTGATATACTTACAATAATATATATCCAAGTGTATGGTGAGTGGAGAGGGTATCACAATAAAGCACTCAGGATTGCACAAGTGAGAGTCTCTTACCCATCTAGTCTGTAAACTGACGTGTTTTTTTGTGTGTGCCTTCTCTCTTGATTTGGTGACGTAGTGGGGATAATTCATTGTGGATGGAGAAATGGTCGCCGAGTTTCTTGAAACAATGGCCTTAATCCAAACAGCCCGCTTATTTCCATCTAAATATTAGAATAGCGCTTGCCAGGCTACACTTGGTCAAACTGTGCCAAATATCATAATCCCAAACATATTTATGCCCTAGAATTCAAATGATTAATTTTATTACAAAAACATTACTGGTAATTGACAATATTAATTAAACAAAATTGAGTCAACTTTCCAGACACTTCTTAAAAGTTTGGTTAGAATTAAACGAATCATAAAATATAGATATACTTTTAAAATTTATTTGTTATTCAGACCGTATCCGATTTTGGCGCCTTTTGTAATTTTTAGTTACTAGAAGACCGCAAAATTGAGTAGATACCCACACTTGTATAAGGCGTCAACCTCGCAATATACTGGATTTCCGGTGACAGAGAGGCTGAAGTTCGAATCTTGGCTGGTTGCATGGTGGATGAATTCCCACATATGCTTTACCTCTGCGATTTTTCTATCCCCACTTCACGTTGCATCTGGTGCATTTTCTCAAGCTACCTTTCTCATCCTTACACTAAAAAATTAATTCATCTAATAACCCTAGTATTTAATCGTATAAGTAAAAAACACCTTGTTTTTAAACTTTTGTTCTACCTGTGCTTACGATTATTAATGTCATCAACACAATTAGCGTATATGGGTAGCTGACTAACCAAATGATCCTTGGTTTGACCTGTGATTCAGATTAAGGCGCTCTCCCTTGTAAGTGACCTCGGTCTAGCTAGATGCTTAGTGTTTGATTTTATAGTTATAATAGTGTTTTTATGAAAACTGGCCCCATGTGCAAACAAGAGAAGCGCCCTTTTTACACGAAATAGAAAATAACGGAGAAAGTTGGGTGACCGTGTAATAGAAGGCGGAATATCCTTTGAGTGTGTTGTAAACCAAGTCATAGTTAATCCATACTTCAATAAAGTCATATTTCTGTAATATTGCTGGCTTTTCTTAGAAAGTTATTTAACAATCCATATGTACCATTATTTATATAGGCATTATATACCAATAGGTAACGAACGATCTCCTTTTTAACGCTAATGTGGGTACACTTCTTATAAACAATGTTCCACATCCTACGTATTAAATTAATCTGTTAATAACTGTGGTTTTAAAACGAAACGAGTCGTACCATGGGGAAAAATGGCTAAAGTCAAACTCATTGATTGCTATTATTATTATTATCACCGCGTCTTACTACCCGTTTGGGTTATACGCACTTACGCTAATGTGTAATGGTAGGGTGATTGTGAGATGAAATGAAGGACCTACAGTTTAACGTATGATCCGAACCACGGTGGAGGCCTGGCATTCCACACATTCACGAGTTGTGATTAATACACGTCTTGTCAGAAGGAAAGGAAGGGTTTGGCAGTCAGATAAATATGTTCTGGGGCTGAGGATTGAATCCCGGGCCCCCCAGCATAGAAGTCTGACACCTTACTCCTACACCACCAGCGCACCCCTATTTTTTGTTCATGTCATTATTGCTTAGCATTATTATTAAATTAGGTGAACAGAGGGTGGTCATTAAAGAATCAATTTATGTTTGATACGTTAATATATGATATAAGTCTTCAATCATGTAGTTTGTGTCTCTAAGTTAGGTTGATTCAAAATAAATAATTCGTGATGAAATATATTTGCATATTAGATACATAAAACTCATTAAAAAGTGTAAATTATAATCCGTTTATTTCACAAAAACCCATGTTATGATAGCCGTTCAACAATTATTTTAAAAACGTAATGCCAGTGCATTGCGTAAGCATTAATCACCAAACTTTTATTTTATATAAAGTAAGTCAATTATAGTCACGGTAAATGAATAAAAGAAAACGATTATATTGAACTATTGTTACTTTTGTTGTTTTGAGAAGTGTTAAGCACACAAGTGGGACGGATAGTGAGTTGCAAATCTCACCCGCTTTGATGGCCGCATGGTCTAGGGCGCTACTCTCGTAACAGACTAGGCTGCCGATAACGGGGAGATCGTAGCTCGATCCCAGTCGGGTGTACTGAAGGTGGTTTTTCGTAAATGATTTCTCACACTATCTTTCTCTTGTTCTAAATAAAACTGCAATTCTCTTGTATCCCGATAAAACTATTTTTCCGACACACATTAGTATGACATGGTTAATTTGAATAAAATAATTCTATCATACGTACAATTAATTACAAGATTTAAAACAATTGAATGTTCAAGTTGTTACTTTATGGGGAATTTAATTTGACGAATGAAAGCACGCTTTGATTTAATTAAGGTAAAACTTGGTCAAAAATTAGCTTATCTTTCTTTTTCACATATTGTAATTTAGTAATTTCAAAATATAAATTTGTTTTTAGAATCTTTCAAATATATTTAGGAGTTAAACATATTTTGAAATAAAATAGTACAGCAATTTGAAGGTCTGCAATGAGTTTCAAAACTACAAAATGCATTTTTTTATGGTCATGTCCTGTGAAGTTTCTCTGTGAAGGATGCTCATCATCTATACTATATATTAGCCCTTAACAACCAAGGTGGTGACCTGGCGGTCTAGGGGTAAGGTGTCAGACTTCTGTGCTGGCGGCCGGGGTTCAATCCTCGGTCACGGCACAGTTTTATCTGATTACCAAACCCTTCCTTCACCTCTGACAAGACATCTTGTGAATGTGGGGAATGCCAGGCCTCCACCGTACACCCTACCATTACACATTAGCGTAAGTGCGTATAACCCGAACGGGTAGTAAGACGTGGCGCTAATAATAATAATAATAATAATAACAAAGGTAATAGTTATGCGGTTATCATAATCTAGAAATATGAAATATCCTAAACATAAATCTTATTCACACAATGAAACTGATTTCTACTTTGACATTATTTTGGTTCCCCTAAGTAGATTCTTATCCATGCTGCTCATACTGGTTAGCGCAATAGTGAAGGGAAAACTTGTGTGCAAGCAAAAGCGCTCTGACGATATCTATCGCGTGCACAGACGTTCTTCGGCGGATGCGGTATATCAGTACATTCCATTGTCAACACAACACCACCATCTTCGAGGAAATGAAGCAACAAATATATCAACACATTATATAATAACCTATCCTAAGGAGGTTTGCTTTGACATGCGACATTGAAATGGGAAACAGCAAATTAACTTCTAATTTAAATTATGTTGCTTTGATAGCGGTAAAGATGAACCTGGAATATGGTATTTAATAAATCTGTATAGTCAATTATAAATATATTAAAATGTAATTAGTGTCAAGCGCATGTATCTTTTCCCCACCCCGTCTAACTACCGGATCGGGCTATCTACATATATTAAATACGCTAGTTAAATAGGGATGAGGAAGGTAAGTTTTGGAGGAAATTTACCTTCATTTGCATGGAGAGCGAGCTGAAAACAGTTTAATAAAACTCATCTTTAACACACCCGAGTGTATTTCGAACGCTTAGCTGTAAAACGAAAACTCTTGAAAGTGACGTGCTAGGCCATTTCGCCACAGATGTATGCGCATTTTTAAATTGGCTTGTATCTTATGATATTTAGTTCTACGGAATTTAACCCAACAGGGCTATGTGACGATAGCAAAATCTATTCAATAATTCAACTAAGATTTAATATTGTACATGTTTATTCCATTATTATTATTATTATTATTATTATTATTATTAGCACCGCGTCTTACTACCCGTTCGGGTTATACGCACTTACGCTAATGTGTAATGGTAGGGTGATGGTGAGATGAAATGGAGGACCTACAGTTTAACGTGGAATCCGAACCACGGTGGAGGCCTGGCATTCCCCACATTCACAAGATGTCTTGTCAGAGGTGAAGGAAGGGTTTGGTAATCAGATAAATCTGTGCCGGGACCGAGGATTGAACCCCGGCCGCCAGCACAGAAGTCTGACACCTTACCCCTAGACTGCCAGGTCACCTACTATTCCATAAATAGGCACTATGTTCTTTCTTCCCTTTATGTTATTGGACCGGTATATCCGCATATTTGTGGTAGGGATAAGGAAGGTAACATATTTATGAAGTAACACCATTTGAGTGGCTAGAGAGTGCTAAGCCATTTAGAAAAATATCACGTAATAGCGATTCGAACCCTGACTTCTCCACCACAGGCAAATAAGGTAAGACGAGACTGATGCATATGTACGCGCGCCCACCATTACGGGCATTAAAATTTGAAATACTCAGGCCTACATCACAGATAATTTAGAAAATCACAAAACTTATACTCATTGATACATTACATACATTTTATACAATCATATACTCATGGATACATAGCATACAATTTATACAATTGTATACTCATGGATACATCACGTAATTTAGATAGCCATTTACTCATGGATACATAACATACATATAAGCTAAGATATTAATATACTCTATAATACCACACACGGAATTTAAACATTCGTAAATTCGTAAATAGATCAAATACGCTATATCAATATACAATAAATACTATCATATACCTATATATATATATATGCTTATACACATAGTATATCTAATCGTGATTTTTTCCTGCGTAGTCAAAAGCAACTTTTTATCGATTGTTATTATGTTACATGTACACTTTCATAATCAAACCGGAATTATTTCTTTATGCAAACTTTCCTCTGTCTATTTATTTCTTTCAACTATCATTACAAAATAGTCTACAGCAGGCGCGTCGAGCTCGTTTGATACTAAGCGTCACATTGAAAATTAAATATACTAAATGGTATGCATTTTTTTAAATATTGTCATTATATTAAATTTAAAAAAAATTAAATTAGACTTGCTTCTGTGATAGCGTGGTTTAAGGCATCACCCTAGCAATAGACGGTGTTGCCAATTATAAGGAGTTTGGAATTCGAATTCCGTTTGGGTGTACTGCAATTTTTTTACTTAATAGTTTTCTATTCTTTCTCCATGCAAATGTGGGTACATTTCTTCTAAATTTAACATTCCTCATCCCTAACACATTGGTGTACAGTACACATGCGTATTACCCAATCGGGTTGTAAGATACGGTGCAAAAAAACTTGTTACTTTTTTTTTAATCACCATAATAAAAGGGCAGGCTTACGTCCCTAAGTTGAACAATAAGACACCCTTGGTACTAATGTCGTTCTTTAAATTCTGTGCCGATGTCGATTTCATAATGGTTGGCAAATGTGTGCGTCCTTAAGTCGTGAACTCTCATGTATTTGGCTGGTTCTTATTCATGTGAAAAATCACTGTTAATATCTATACGTATGTGCTGCCAAATATTGCACCATTGGGTGTGCGAATTAAATGTATTTTATCAAATAAATTATCAAAATTTTATACACCACCGACCTTTATATTTATTATATGTAAATGTACTAAAATATAACATATATAAAACGCAATGTAAAATCTCAAAATGTCATTTCTAGGACATTTATTGATATAAGAATAGAGTTCACACTGGATTTTGGTTGGCAATAAGCTCTGTGGACCGACCAAAATCATGGATATGGCCACACATTAACATGCCTGGTATAAACTTACTACTCTGAATGAGTTGAACTATTATTCTAGATTTTCTATTTTAAATCACATTTTTTCCCCATGCAAATTCATTGTTAAATAAACTAAAACGGAAAACCATAAAACTAATTGTAAGGTCTTAGCCAAACTTTACTGGGATCCATGACTGTAGCCTCTTGTTAGTTTTATATTTTTTAACGTAAGCAGTTAGATATTCATAATATTACTTTTCTTTAATTAGTGCGTATTTGTTGATAAATAATTTCGGAATGTTTTAGTTAAATCAAGTTTTCTAATTTTTTTTTGTCGTTACAATTTTAAAACATGCAATAAATGTTGTTAGAGTTCAATAGGCAGTTACATAATATTACCAATGAAGGGAATGATTTCAATTTCATATTCAAATATGAGTTATAAACATTAATAAAAGTTTAAAGCTATTTTGTCATGAATTGGACATTAAAAAAATAATCATTTTTTGCAAATCAAGACAGCTTAATAGTTGAATGCATATGCTTCACCAAACATTCATATAATTAGATAAAATAAGAATGGATAAAAATTATATATTTTAATAAAGGGTTTTTAATTATATGGCAGGTAAAAATAATTATAAAGTCAGGCAAACTTTAAGTATATTATAGATATTCTAAAATGATATTTTGAAAAGTGTGTTATTAATAATAAAGGAAATGGTTTCAATTGATTTAATTGCTGTCAAGATTTTAAGTAGAATCTAATATAAATACATTTTGTACAATTTATTTAATGTAAAATACAATACAAAATATGTTATACAACTTATCATTACTAATTTTAAACTAGTTTTACAAAAAAAAATAATTTAAAACTAGTAAAATGTATGATGTTATAATATTTTAAATGTTGTGTTCTATATGCTGACAAATTTAATCAATAAAATAATTTCTAAATAAAGATTAAAGTATTTTTTAAAAACTTAAAAATTCTATGGGATATATTTAGCGTAGAATGACAATAAAAATAAGAAAAATTTGTACATGTTAGATTTGTTTTAAGTTATATATTAAAATTAAATTAGTCGTTACATGAATTATATATTAAATTGATCTGTACATTCATACATAAACCTTATTCCTTAGTTTGTGTTGTTCCCGTTCTCCTTGAGGTACTATAAACACATTCATGCGTATAGCCTGAATATGTAATAAGACACAGTGTTAAAAAATTAACAAATCACACATCTAACACTTTTATACTTTATTATATATTCAAAACCAATTACAATCAGTATTGATACGTTGTATAACATTTATTTATATTAAACTTCATATAGAATTTCTGTTACAGCTCTGTGTATAGCTAATTTTAATTATTTTCTTGTAACAAATTAATGGCCATTATTTCCTTTTATATTATTAGAAAATGTTCACCGCTTATCCAGCGTTTTAAGAAAGCTATTAGAATGGAAAATTGTATGCTGAAACGTCATTGTGTATTTAAGTATTATCTTATATATTTACAAAAAATAATTTTGTCTCCACTTATAAAAAAACAATTTTATCATCCTCATACTATTCTACTATGTATCTATTAATTATACCTAATATTACTCGAACACACATACTATTTATATTTGGACAATATTTGAATGGTTTTTACAATTAATTATTTTGTTATAATACATCGATTATTTTTCTCTATTGACTTTGTTACAATTTTAAGGATTTTTACACAATTTTTCTTTTATAAAAATACATTATTTTAAAATATCAAAAGAGTGACTTTATTCTGTCTGCTCTGTAAACAGAATCATACTATACATTTTAAATATTTTTATAATTTTTTTGGTCTTACCTTGACCAAAGTCAAAGACTGCATCGGCATCAAAACTCTTTGATATTGTGGAGAGATTTCCACTCTTGTATTCAACTTTTATTTTAGTTAATTGAGTTTTTTTTATATTATCTAGATCACGTTTGCTATATACCATTTCATAATATATCTGGCAGCTATAATCATTTGGTAACAACTTTGGTTAAAGAATAGTTGTGACTATATTAATTACTCATGAAGAAACAGATACAATTTTCGTTGATGGTAAGAAAATTATTCAAACATATCTAGGTTTAAGTTTTTTCCTTTTTCATATCATTCTTGTCAAACCAAACATAAACCACTCATCGTTGGGCAAGTGCCCTAGGGCATTAGCTCTGCTTTTTTATTGTTTGCTTTTGACGGGGAATATAGGATTTGGATCCCGACTAGGTGTATGGAGTTTTTTTTTTGCTCTCCCTACACATAAATACATTTGTATTTCCTCTAAATTCTACCTTCCTCATTCTTATCCCATTAGCCTATTCGATATTCATATTAATTGGGGCTGAGATTTGGACTTTACTTTTCCGTTACCAGAAATCAAGTCTATATTGACACCTTGAACTATGTGCTCACCTGTACAGTTAATCTATATTATTACCTATTCGTTACTGATTATTATCTCTCATAAAATAGTATGATATATGATCCCAAACTAAACAGCGGTCAACATGATAAAACACGCATCTAGGGTCACGCAGACTAAGGCGATAAACTCATATATTCTGGTATGCCAGTGACGGTAAGGTTGGGATTCAAATTTCAGTTTTTTTTACATAATTAGTTTCACTCTTTCTCCAAGCAAAGGGTGAATACATTTCCTTTAAATTATTTGTAACTCCTACCACATTTGTGTACATAGATAGATACAAGCAGTAAGAATTAGTTCACAGTTATTTTTATAATATTCACTGAATTGTGTTTATCTTTCACTCTAATTTCTTTGGTTTTACAAACATTCTGCCATGCAAATTTTATTTCACAATTTTAACAAGTGTATAATTATAAGCTATAAATAGTGATTCACTGGTTTCAAATCATCACCGTTCACGATTTATAAACCACTTGGTAGCCTTTCCTTACTTCTCAAGGTAGTACATTAAGGGCCGGTCATAATATTCCTAGATATATATTAATCTGGCCTATAAATATTGTTATCTATTCGATAAGTTAAAAGTGCGTCTTATGACTGGCAGATAGCATTTATCTGCCAGATACAACGTATTTATCTATCACGTTTTTATAGTGAGGTTTAAGTATCTTATAACTTTAATCTGTAAGTTAAAATTGGCGTTGCCATAGTGACGCATTGTTTTTCATGAGGTTTCACCAATCATAATCTGTTTTTAAGTTAAAATCTTGTTCACGTGTTTAGTAGGCACAGACCCAGGTTCTAACTATATATAAAGCTAGAACTTTTAATTTACACTTTTATAAAAAATTTACTTTCTATTTGTAGAGTTATAGTTATATAAGAACAAATTATTTAAATGTCAGTACAGTAAATTAAATTTTGTAGACGTTGTACCAAACTATTGACAGTTTGGCAGACACCGAAATTAGTACTTGCAAGACAAGCTAGCTTCTGCACCCACGTGGCGCCATCTGTTTCCTCGCACTCATTTAGCCGCCATTATTTAACAAATGTTGAGCGTTCTCACCACTAGCCAGGTTATAGAGGTAGTGGCAGGGTTCATACGCATGTGGGCAACATTCAAACAGTACCAACCTTGCGTTTTTTGCATAAAAGTATATTTATCCTAAAGATAGCTACCCGGCAGATAAATTCATTTCATAATACGCGTAAAATATTAAAGTGGCTGATAACATTTATCTGGTCGCTAACTTTAACATCCCGAAAGCGATATATATTCGGTATTCATAAAACCGGCCCTTAGTTAAACTCTGTCAAAATTAATACACTATCATTTATTTATTTCGTCGTCTTGCTTGATTTTTTTGTCCATTTCAATTTAATCATATCAGCAGCCTTTTCTGCGATCATAATAACAGGAGCATTCGTGTTCCCACTGACAATATACGGCATTATAGAGGCATCCACCACTCGGAGGTTCATAATTCCGTAAACTTGTAGTTCAGGATCAACTACCGCATTGCGGTCAGTTCTGGGCCCCATCTTACATGTTCCTGCTGGATGGTAAATGGTTTGCGTGTATTGCCGTATAACACATCGCCAATAAGGGAACGATCCAAACTGTAAAGCGGCGCAACTTGGCAAAGGGTTAGAGTTTAATGTATAGCCTAGATCACGTAAGACTTTAGTCTGAGACAGTTGTACACCGAGCAATAAGCCTTCAATGAGAATCTCCATATCAAGTCTGTCTGAGAAATAGTTAGGGTGAATGTGTGGTCTGGTGAAAGGATCTGTGGAGTTGATAATGAGGATTCCTCGACTTCTTGGTCGCAGAACGGTCGGTCTAACGATAATTTGATTGTAGTATGAATTGGCTTCAATGCTTCTTGTAGTACAGTTAATTACTTGTTCAGGAGCTGCTTTTGTTATATTTTTGTCAAAATAATTAATGTATTTTGTCTTACATGGTATGTTTGTAGTTGTTATATTATTTATAGGTGAATAAGTGCTACTTGGAAATTTCTCTTTTGATTTTGCGTATTTTGTATTTCCTTTATTTACAACTACTTGGTTTTTGTTTGCGGTGTTTCTTTTTTTAATTTTATTTGCTAATTTCTTGCCACCTTTTAATCTTACCTTATTTGTATAATGTTCTTGGATTTCGTTTTTAATATGTTTAGTAATTATTATGTTATTCTTAGTAAAGTTTGTTTTTAATAAACCATTTAGCTTGATACTATTAATTATCGTATGATTAATGTTTTGTTGATTTATTGTACTATTAGTATTTGTATTTTTACTTGTACTATTAGTATTTGTATTTTTACTTGTACTATTAGTATTTGTATTTTTACTTGTACTATTAGTATTTCTTTTTGTATTATTAGTGTTTTTTGATTTAGGTCTTGAATCATTTTTATTTTTACTGCCTGTGGTGTTGGAAGAGACTACCGTAGAATCAAAAAAGAACTGAATATCAGGATAGTCGTCCATTACTCTTGCATATTGTGACTTTGCATATGCTACTACTTGTAAAACACCAGTGGCAGTCAACGGGCCCTTACTTTCTTGGAAATACTTATCTAGATCTCCAAGTCTCTTATCTAGTGTTTGGGGTACCTGAGTTGTTTTGTTGCTGAGCATGAAATGAACACCGGACGAGCTAACGTGGTCTTGTAGGTTGTAGCCCACACTTAAATCCTGTATGATGGGAATTCTTAAAGGCTGTAGGTACTCTGTGGGTCCAACGCCAGACAGCATAAGAAGGTGTGGTGAGCCTAGAGCTCCAGCGCTAAGAATAACCTCCTTGTTAACATATATTTGGAAATACTCTTTCTTGTTATCGTTCAGGACGTACTCAACGCCTTGTGCACGTTTTGTTTTTGTATCAATCAGAATTCTTGTCACTTGAGCGTGAGTGATTACTTTTAAATTAGGACGTGAATATCTTACAGGTTTTAGAAACGCTGAATTTGTGCTCTGACGCTCCCCTTTAAAAGAAGTAGTTTGAGCCCTCATCACCCCTTCTTGCTTTTCTGCGTTGAAATCTACCTCCTTGTATCCCAACTCCTTGAAAGCTTCTACGAGTGCCCTCACGTTCACATCTTGGTACGGAAATCTTTCCACGCTTTGATAGCCACCAACACCGTGGTATTTAGGGTCAGCTAGAAAATGATCTCTGTTGTCTTCAGATTTCATAAAATATTTAAGAACTTCTTTATAACCCCAGCCTTTGTTACCAAGTTTCTCCCAGAAATCATAATCCCGTCGATTACCTCTAACGTATAACATACCATTCAGGACACTGGATCCTCCTAGGACTTTGCCTCTGGGCCAAGCGCATCCTGTACCCGCGCATGATTTCAAATCCGGCTGAGTTTGGTAAGCCCAATCTAGTTTTGAGGTGTTGCCTTGAAGAAAGGGCATAAATGCAGGAACATCAGCCAATTCTGGTTCCTCTCCCCCGGCTTCAAGTAGTACAACCTTCCACGATGGCTCCTCCGAGAGCCTGTTGGCAAGCACGCATCCGGCAGAGCCCCCACCCACAATTATGAAATCATACTTTTCAATTTCATTTGACGTATTTTTGGAAACTTGCATTATAGTTCTGGCATTGATAATAGTACTTATGATGGACATGAAAACTGCTGCAAGATTGCTTCGTTCCATGTTGCAGGCCATACTTATAGTATCTGACACACTTATGTTTCCAGGTGTGGAGGCCATGGTAAGCCATGAATCTGGAACCAGAACAAAATGTGGTTTAATCTTAGGAGAAACACTTAAATTTGGCACAGACTTTTGGAAATAAAATCCTAGGCTAATTTCTACAGTAAAATAATTTGACCCATCAACCCTTTCTGTATTAAAGAACAACTTTTTTTTTTGTAGCTTTTAAACATAAAATTGAAATCATTCACACAAAAATAAGCTACGGCTACTCACTTTTTTTTGGTCTAAATGTTTTTTTCAATCAATTTCAGACATTATTACGTCACCATTATTTATTGCTATTAATTACGTTCATTCAGGTATTTTAAACGAATATAATATACTATTATTCACTAGATAAAAAGGAGAATAGTATTTTACCATTTACTAATGCCATGCAATAACTACATTAAATTTTGATTAAGAAAGATAAAAAATTACATTCTTCAAACTTTAAAATACGTACTCAAATATTAAAGTTGCTCTTAGTAAAATGTCAATACGATTTGACTTGGGAACAAATAAATTAGCAAAGGTTAACTATATAGGCTTTTACAGGAAACAAATAAATTGGCAAAGTTAACTACATAGAATATTATATTTTCAATAAATAGTTATAAATAAAGGATTGAACACCTCCTTGCAATACATTCTTAGCATAAAATAAAACTTTTTTTTATTGTGATAGGGGATGGCGTTTGATCTTTACTAGTTCTTAAATAAACACCCTAAAAAAATACTATTAAATAGTTAAATATGCAAGAATTATGAAATATATATATTCATAGTCTACCATTTTAACTAAATCCACTCAAACCATTTATTAAAATATATATATATGTGTGTGTGTTAATTTGGTAATCCCGTTTCACATTCTTGATTATACTTTATTCTTATTTCAAATTGTAGACCTATAGTGTGGTGTGTATATAGTTAGTTTACTATTTTAACGATTAACATTATTACTAATGATGTCTAATATCATGGTTTACGCGTAAGAAGAATATTTTTGGGGAAATATACCTCCTCTGTAGATAGGACGGAAACCCCTTTCCATGTTAAAAATAAAAGTAGTAATTCTGATCGGAATTTGAACCAAAGAGTCTATACTTGAAGTACATTTTAATTTATCGATTAGTGTGTCTGGCTAATAAGCAAGGGGTCCAGGGTTTGATTTCCGGCATGGCGAAAAAAACTATCATTGTTGAAATGTAGGTTTTCCCTTTTACAATGAAAAATTGACGGCCGGGGGCTGGGTGCTATGTATGTTTTAGACTTTAGTTAGTATACAAGTCGTGTTCTGATATAATCAATTGTTTCAGAACGTGCACGTTAATACCTCAAATGAAAAAAAACAAACCATAATGGTGTTAATCACTCTGATGGAGGTATTTGTACGCCAAATGTAATTAATACATTATTTACTAACCCTTTTACATTTTTATTAAAAAATTTATCAACTCACTTTCAAGGTATTTTATAGGACTAATTCATGAAGTTAGTTTATTCTATTTCCGTAAATGTAAAGTGTGCCTAACTTAAACAGTTACTGTTGTAAGAGTGAGATACATATCTTGAATATATTTCCTTTGTACGAGTAGTTGAGTGTTCTTAAACAATATATTGGCCGTGTTAACATATGTATACAACATATAATATTAAATTCATTTTTTGATTCTGAATGTCACTTTAAATACTGAGTAATGAATTGTCTCAAAATTGTATTCGGTAAGTCAGCGGGAAGAGGATTGCCTCCCTAAACAAAGGGTATAAGTTTGATTCCCCTGTCTTAATGTAGTATATTTTAAATCAGATATGGTGTTACCGGATTATACATTAAAAATTTGAGAAACGGTAAAGAATTTTTAATGTTACTCAAAATATACTTTGGATATTTGCTCTTTTTAGCGTCCTTTTCAAGCAAACAGCATACACGAAATAAAAACACATACTTGTTCATAATAAGTGAAATAACACTAAAAATATAATGTTTATAAAAAAACCTGAAATACAAACTGTACATTATTAAATTTTCATTAAAATAGCCCAGTATGGTTCCTATTTTTAGCTTGGTTTATAAGGAATCTGGTACTAATTATTCAATGACATATGTGAAAGCCGTCGAAAACCTACGTTATTATGTGGCTGAAACACGAAATAAATTAAAAACTATTAACTTGAAAAATTACTTAGAAAGATGTGCACCATTCAATTTCCTTTAAGTTTTTTATTTTTACCAAAAGCTGTTTGTTGACTACTTTAGCAGTTATTCACAGTAAAATATGTCAATCAACCACTGTTTCTGTCATTGGTAGGTTTAATTCTTATTTCCAGGGCTGGAGGCCATCATTTTGAACTAGATAAATAAACAAACTAATAATAAAATTAATGTTTTTAATACCTATATATTGATTTGTTTGGTTTTTTGCTATTTCTCAAAAAGGAAGCAAAAATGAATTAATTTTCAAAGGACATTTATAGTTAGTTTTTCAATCTACTACTACATCACAAAGTTTGTTTAATCTGGAAACACCCTGCATAACACTAAACTTGTGTACATTATAGTTTACAGACATCTATCTTGTTTATCGAAACAATTAAAATTGTAAGTTTAGCCATTCACTTTCACATAATCGTTAGACCATGCAGATGATCAAACCATTCATAATAATCATTGGATTGTCTTTCCCATTCAACTTTTCATCCATTCTCCAAGCTAATTCGAGTAAAACCACCATACATTACATTTCTTAGAAAAATTAGGTTGAAATTCCTCTCAAGTGTACTTGCCTTATTTCTACCCACTTAACGTCGATTTAAAAGGAGTAAAGCCCAGGTGGGTTGTAAGACACGTAGGGAATATCTCTTGTTCTCGTTTGAAAGATCCATTCTAAGTTTTTATAAAACTTGAAGGTGAAATTCCTAAGCATTAGTTCTTCAAAATTGCATAGGAATATACAACTTTTAAAAGAAACCTTATTCCATTTTAACGCGTTCGAGGTGAAAGAAATTCACACATTAATATAACGTTTTTACGAGCTAATGTTTGTCTATTGTAAGACGAAGTTGCATATTTCAATTGGTAATCTGATATTAGTTTGCTCTTTTTAGTCATACTTTAACTGAATACTATAGTAAACTATATTTATCTCACCTGACACATAAATTTGGCCACGACCGGTAGATTTATTTTAGATATTTTACGTGCACTTTCTTTGCCGGTTGATTAAATCAGCACGCGAGAATGTCTATGGGTGAGGGCAAATGGGCTCACCACTCTAGCCGAGAAAGGTATTTTTGAATACCTTCCAGGGTTATTTTACAATTAACATTGAACTGATGATTTTACTTCACCACCTTAAGAAAATTTAATACGGATTTTTATAGCTCAAGAAAAATCCGTCGACTCAGTCTTGGCTCGGAACCCACAAACATCGGGTCCTGAGGCGAACGTCCGGAAGATAACAATGATATATGTCTGACTATAAAATTATTATCCTAGTATGTCAAATATTGGCTTGCCGAGGATATATATTAGTTAAATTCAAGCGGGAAGTTGATATTCTTCTTATCAACAATCCAAAGATACATTTAATTTAATTTCTTACAAAGTGGTAATTATTATTGGCTGAGATTTGAACCTCACCGTCATCGGTGACTAGGTATATTGTGAGTCTAACACACTAGACCGTTCAACCGCTCTGAATCAGGTGGGTATAGTAATGGAAATAATAGTTTCCCAAACTCTGTAATGTTCTTATGGGAAATACAAAAATCAATGGCTCTCCCAGGAAAAAGTTAGTGCCCAATTTAATACTTTAACTTAACATATTGCTTAGCAAGTCTGATGAATTTTTGTAAAAATCTCTTATACAGAGAAAGTATTGTAATCGAAAACGTCTTAAACCTGGAGATTATGATTGATATTGATTATAATTGCCTTCCAAATTAAAATAGTGGTCTTTAAAATTATGTTTGTCGGTATCAGAAGCTGAAGCTTTCGCTCAAACATGGTATATAAATGTTATATGTTGATAATTTGGAGCTATCTTGACGTTTTAATTTTATTTCAATAATGGGTTGTGACTAGTTTTTTTTTAAAACTTGATTTTGTTCAAAATGGGTGCCTGGGGACTGCTTTGTGAGCCAACTGTATTTTGGAGGAATATTAATTTAAGGGTAATTTAAAGATTACTTTTTTTAATTTATTCAAACTATAATAGTCGAAATATTAGAAAGAATGTGTGATTGTGTTGGAACTTATATTGTCTTTTGAGAGGGTATTTAAAAATGAGTTTCAAATGATACGTTCATTTACCACAACTTAATTATGAACAGGGTTTCCACGCACCTGAACGATCTGGAAAAGCACACGATTTTTTATTTGTGCCTGAAAAAAAACCATGGTAAATACAGGGAATTTCACAAAAAGTACCGGGATATTTGGGACATTGAACGGGAAGCTTTAAACGGTAGACATTTGCATAGAAGAATAAGCGAACATAAAAATCTAGCATGCCGATTTGAACACAATCCTCCTTAAAACACTGAATTGAGTAATGACTACATCTATATCTCTATCGGTGACCTGGTGGTCTAGGGGTAAGGTGTCGGACTTCTGTGCTAGAGGTCCGGGGTTCAATTCTTAGTCCCAGTACAGATCTCTATGATTGCCAAACCCTTCCTTAACCTCTGACAAGACGCGTATTAATCAAAACTTGTGAATAGGTGGAATGCCAGGCCTCCACCGTGGTTCGTATTCCACGTTAAACTGTAGGTCCTCCATTTCATCTCACAATCACCTTACCATTACACATTAGCGTAAGTGCGTATAACCCGAATGGGTAGTAAGACATGCTGCTAATGGTAATAGTATATTTCTATCAAGGTAAAAAAATAAATAATTTTAACTCCACTCTAATGACGTCATTTAATAAATTATATTAATCTATAATATTTTTAAAGTCTGAGATAATGGGAACTCCCTTTGGAAAAGACAGAGAATGTTTTATTAATACAATAGTATCAACCCTGACGCAAACTCCTTATATCTGGCATCATGGATCATGGTGTGAAAATATTATGTCCTATAGAGCAAAGCGTCTTTCTACTTGTTTGGACTAAAATTCCAATTAATTATCTAAAACGTCATAATAAGAAGGGAACTCTTTTAAAATAAATTCATCAATATTCTTTTGGATTTGGAATGGTCAATTTCTAAACGTGAATTAAACCTCACCCGCAGCGGCGGGCATGTGGACACGTACGAAACTCTCGTTTAGTTCTATCTTGTCTAGTCATTCTGGTAACTTGTGGTCGGGACTCGAATCCTATCCGGGTGTAATTGGGTAGTTCTCCCCATGAACTGTTTCCCAAATTCCTTTCTCGCAAATTTGGCAACTTTTTCTATAAACTATAAATCTTTCCATTAATGTAAATCTACGGATATCTCGATAGGATAGTAAGATGCAATGCACAAAATAACCATACCAATGTATTCAAATGTAATTGAATCCCGGCTTCTGGCCAAATATTAGTATCAAGCTTTTTATAATGAAGTATTTGCATAACCTCATTTTAAAAATAAAATAAAAATAATTAATGAAGCTGTGTGACACCTTTTAGTCCATTGCAGACAAATATATATATCATATAAAATGCATTGTATTGTTCAAATTTAATTACTTATTTGATTTAATTTTATTTTAAAATATTTGCAGGATTAGTACTACGTTGTTTAACAATGTCAACGTTACATATACTATTAAAAAGGATGTCCTCATATGCACCGTGATCTTACCTTCATTAGTATGAGCGTCTTCACGTGACTCGTAATTTGGCGTCAGTAATTGAATATCTCCATTGTGGCTGCACTCTTCCACAGTCCTTCTCTCAATGGTGGTGTTCGTTTAGCATACCTCTCTGGTGGTGGAACTGTTTGTATTCTTGCTTCGCCCGAACCTCAACTGCGTCAACTAGCCAACTTTCCCTGGTAACACGGTGATATTACTGCACGGTCTATTACTCTTGGTATTCCTTATTTATTTCAGATAAAAGTTTTTATCAACATTATAGTTGTTGTTACTGCCGGTTTCTTATTCATAAAATAAATTGTAATTTCTTACTTCAGCTTAAGATAACCGCAAACCTAATTAGTTTTTTTTTTATTGAAAATAGTATATGTAAATAAATAACTTTTTTTTTTCGAATGGTTTTGGTGATATTAAATTTCACGACCCGATTCAAGAGCTATGGAAACGGTCCGTTGATTGCGAATAGTGACTGTTTGTTCAACATTTCTGTGTGTCAGTGCGCACATACTGTTTGCCCATAAAGTATTGAGTCCCTCCACCGTGGTACACCATTTGTATTAATACTATTGTATAAAAACAAGCGTATTATTTTTGTTATGAAACTTTACTAGTTCTAAACACCACTTCGGGTCGTAAAATTCGTGCAGTTTTGCAGTCTAATCGTAATATTTTTAGATCTATTTTTCGTATCAGTTTGCAATAGCTTTAATCACGAATAGAGTATTTAAAAAAATGGCGTTTTTAATATATGTACGACAATTTTGTCACATTAATATTGACTTCCCGCATTAAACATAGAATGATTTGAAAATTACCGTAACTTACAAAAAGATCTTTAAGTTTATTAAATGTTTATTTTAATTATATGAATGAGGAAGTAAGGTATTCTTTCAAACCTATGGTTAGTAAATATATTATTTGTTACATATGGTATCATCGGTTTAGTTTATTTAAGAATCCTGATAATACTGGGAAAAAGTAATTAATACATTTTATTTGCATATACTTATGTCTTTGAAGGTAATTACATGAATTATTATTGACTGTAAATGATTAATAGCTTAATCAAAAAGCTATGGATAAGAAAGGTAGACAGTAAAATAAAAGCTAATATTTAAATAAATAAATATTATTAAATATTCTCTACTTATGAAAAGAGTATTTAAATTTTACTTCGGTGAAATTTTGTTATACATTCTGTATGGGGGCAACGTTTGCATCACTTTTGCCAAAATCCCTCAAATTTATTCGAAAGTCTTTTTAAAATATCACACTACTTAAAGGTTTGCCACATTGTATTATACTCAAAATTTCAAAATTATCCCTAAAATAAATAAATAAAGAACAAAATTATTGTTTATATAAAATAAAACAAAATATTAGCAATAAGGTTATTAGCATCACTTAGAGGCTTATTACTAATAGCAATATATATATTCCATAACCTTTTATTTAACACTGCGTCTTACTGGGCCCCGCCTGCTTAGGTTTTACGCCTATGTACTAATACACTAATATATTAGGGATTAGTAAGGTTCAATTTAAAGGAAATGCATCCGCATTTGCGTGAAAGTAGAGTGGAAAACCATTGAGTAAAAAAACTCAGTTCACCTGACCAGGATCGAACCCCAACCTCCCCGTCTTCGTCAGTCTAGTCTAGCACGAGAATATCACTTTAGACCATGCGGCCACCAAAGCAGATAATAATCTTAATAATAATACATAATAGATTTGTGGCAGGGCAATTATCTTACATTATAGTTCTATACTTTATTTTACTAAGTGATTAACTTGTTCTCATTTGTTTGATGTTAATTGTTAATAGGGTTGGTTAAAGTCAGTGTAAAAATATTTGTTTTAGGTTAATGTGAATAATTTGAATTGTTTCCGCCATAATTAAGATGTATTTGGTATGGTTGTATTCAAAAGTTTGCAGGTTCTTTTATTTGAGTTCATAGTATTTTGAGAATTTTATTTTAGGGGATCTTTTTTCTATTTTTATAAATATATTAATAATACGTTTCTTACTTACTCTATGACCTTAGGAACACAAAAGTTCATTGCCACACTTACAGAAGAACGCCACCTATTTATCCGTATTTTGAGATATATTCCATTCACCGTAGGAATTGACTTCTGAAAGGCCCTTTTCCCTACCATAAATCTACTATATAGTAGGATATTGGTAGTAAAAAAGACCTTTCAGAGAGTAGTTCCTACCGTGAATGGAATATAGTTCTATCCAGTCCACTTCATTACACATGATCACTTTCAGGTCTAATCAAATGCCATCCTCCGATTTTAATCTAGTTTTTCCCACTGGCATATTCTCATTAAGCTTCTCGGTCAATACCTTGAACGAAATTCTAGTTTATTTTATTTTCGCTGCATTTTCCGCCCACAGTTGCCTGAGAAATTGATCTACCTTAATCTTGTTTGGGGATGAGTACAGGAAATGTAACACCATCATTATGTAACTTCCACCACTCTGCCTTACATTTAGCTCCCTTTTTGGAACAAATATTCTCCTAAGTTTTTTTATTTTCAAACACCTAAAATTTATTCTTATCGTGTAACGTAAGAGACCATGTTACACAACCATAAAGAATAACCAGTATCTTTATTTTACATTTTAAGTGTTACATTTCTTTAAGACAAGCTATATGTTCTGAAACGTGTCATATGTACTTGTTGGAAAATGAGGTTGTAATGTACACTTAGACCGCTATTTTTTTTTAATATGTATCTATTGCTATGTCTGGCGTCTTAAACTTTGTTGTCAATGGTTAATCGTTATGTTCTATTGAATATTTTTAATTAACTATGATCACACCAAACCCTTCCTTCACCTCTGACAAGACATCTTGTGAATGTGGGAAATGCCAGGCCTCCACCGTGGTTTGGATTCTACGTTAAACTGTAGGTCCTCCATTTCATCTCACAATCACCTTACCATTACATATTATCGTAAGTGCGTATAACCCGAACGGGTAGTAAGACGCGGTGCTAATAATAATAATAATAATAATAATAATAATAATAATAACATATGATCACAATTCTGTTCACGGGTTTGAATATACTTCACTAAGGGATTTTACCAATCTTGCACCTGATTCGAAAAATGTCACCTCCAAATATTTATCAATTGACCTTATTCATATAGATCAAACAACTGGAATATCTGTAGCAAACAGCAAAGATGCATAACAACAAAGTAATCAGATACACCAGTGAATATAATCTAATATTTTTTTCTGGATATTAAAAAGACATGCCTTGAGAAATTACAAAAATCCATTTTTAAAATAAATATTTTTCAGTTTCAACAGGTGGTCCGAATAGTAACCACACTGGAAATATGAATTATTCTTTCAAACACTATATGCTTTTTTTTTATAGGTATAGCATTGAAACGTAAGCCTATGTCCTCAAAAAGGATCCAAATTATAAGTCTCTTCAGGAACCATTTCTAATCTCTCACTTATATAAATAGGTTTGTTTGGGAGTTTGTTGATTTGTATATCTCGGTAAACTAAAAAAAAACAACGCTAAACTAATTTATACAGGATTTTAACTTAACTGTACTCCATACACACAGGATTAACACAGACTTATATCTGGTTTTGTTTGATCCCAATAAAATGATAGTTTTTCATAAACTATGTCTTAATTCACAATATTAATGTTAATTTTCTTATGAGTATAATGTACCATTAAAAATAGCGCTTATTGGTTTTTTTTGTCTAAGTATATTTCCAAATAATATGAAAATACAAAGATTAACTATGAAATAAGCGTACAAACCGAACGGGTAATAAGATGAGGTGCCAAATAAAAATATAAATAAAAAAATATGGGATACATTTCACTACTATATCAAAGGTTAAATTATGGAATGGCTTATGGTTTCGTATTCTCATAAGTTGGTAAATATTGTTTTATTGAAAAACCTCACATATGTTATGTTCCATATCATTATTGGGTTTGGTCTTAATTTTGTATAAATAAATATTTTGAAAAATAAAATAATTATTCTATTTAAAGACAGCTTTAACTACAGAATATCATAGAAAATAACCATAAAAATAAAATAGAATGTATAATTGTATGTAAAAGCTGTAACGCTGTCAAGAATAAAAAGAAACTTTGCACAAGTACTTAGCGATCACAAGAACGTGTGCACTTTGAGCCCTTTTAATTACTTTTAATTATTATGAGACACTAAAGCCTTAGGCTGCCTTGCTGGCAACGTAACCTCAGATTACGAAATTAAGCGTTTATTTACTACACATAATTTTGTGAAACAAAAAATTTCGAACTCCTTACCATCACTTCAGCTAACTTAAAAAACCAAGAATAAAAAGCATATATTTACGTGCCTAAGGAAATATTGGGGTGTGTATCTCAGGCATATTATCCTTACCCTTGCTTTATATTTAGAGTTTGACACCTTAAATCACGTGACTAGTTATGATTATAGCTATAAAACAAAACAAATCATGGAAAGGCAAACCTCCGAATTTTTACACAGGTAATTCTTTTTTAATTTTCACATATATTTTTGCTTTACAAATGAGTATCTTCAATACTAAGAAAAAACTCACGAGGAAACTTATAAAAGCTCTGCGTACTCAGAGAAACCTATTAATTTAGTGGACTCGGTTGTAGTGAACTTCTGGTTATAATGAACCTATTTGATTTGTTCCGATCCACAAACATTTTGGTATGTTTCAAAATTTTAGTTTATAAAGAACCGTCATCTTCGAATTTAATGAATCTAAATATTGAATATTCAAGATTTTTTCCATTCTAACAATGTAATTCTTTGGGAAAAAATCAACACTTTTGTTGTTGTGGAAGCTTAAGGCTGTTAGATGGGGAGGGCGTTTTATGCGTTTGGAAATCCCGCATTTTTGAAGAAGTTTTATATTTTTAAATATGTTTTTAACCAAACTGTAGGCGAAAGTTATCAACAGGTCCCTATTTAGCTATAGAGTTTACATTTTAAGTTTACATTTTTTGGAAAAAATTCAACTACGCTTTACGCCAATATTTGTACTTCTGAGATTAAAGTAAAACGATAGAGACTTAGAACTAGCCTTCCTATATCAAGTAAAGTCATGTTTTGATAGGGTCACAACAGAACAATTTGGGGATTGTCTTTTAAGTTTTTTTTACAAGTTACTAGACTTTTTTCAAACTTTAAATTTAAAGTTGAAACTCTTTAAATGGTCAAAACTTAAGCCTAAATGTTTTTGAAAATCATTTTAAGAAATATCAAACCACTTTGTAAGTAATCCAGAATTTCGAAACAGCTGCAACGCTTTCAGTGCTCCCCCCATGTAACACCCTTAAATCACGAATAAATCTCTTCCCAAGTTTAAATTTTAATGGCCCATAGAGTAACTGAAAGTATAGAATGGAAAGGAGCCATAAGTCTAAGTGCGGACAGCTAGTGATTTATACCCTCTAGAATTAAGTTATATTTGGTGGTTTCTTTGCTGGTGGCCGGGGTTCAATCCTCGGTCCCGGCATAGATTTATCTGATTACCAAACCCTTCCTTAACCTCTGACAAGACATCTTGTGAATGTGAGGAATGCCAGGCCTCCACCGTGGTTCGGATCCCACGTTAAACTGTAGGTCCTCCATTTCATCTCACAATCACCCTACCATTACACATTAGCGTAAGTGCGTATAACCTGAACGGGTAGTAAGACGTGGTGCTAATAATAATAATAATAATATTTGGTGGTTACAGTAGGTAAAGACAGACTGGCTTATTCGCTGTATGCTATACCTTTTGCTGACATGGCATGAAGGAATGTTTTATGTTTCACTATACAGATCTGCTTCCGACATGCAGATTTAGCAACTTGATGCGTGAGGTTTGCCATTTAAGGAACTTCTACAATTCGTCGACTACAATTCCTTTGTAATTAAAGACTTTAATGATATGGGCTATAAAGTTATAACAAATTGAATATCATAAGATCAAGCCACAGTTGAGGCCAGAAAAGTTTGTTTTAGCACGGAAACAAAAGAGGGCGGAGATAACTGATACGAGAGTGAAACCATTTATGTACGTGAATCTCAGGATACTTTTCAAGATTCGAAAATAGCTTCTCCTTGTGCTTACATCAAAATCCACTTCGGCTGGTTTCCAAGTGCCCTCAAGCAGCTAGAATCATCAAGAATCTCTCTCCCTAAATCAATGAATTTACTGGAAAATGTAACAAAGTCAATTTGTTCAGTGCCAGGGGACATAGGAATACAAGTTAAAGCAAAATTCCAGGCTGTGTTGAATAGAAACCCGGGGCACTTTAAATGTGTGTGTTCAAAGTGCTAAGTGATAAAGTTGTTGACCCACCTGAAACAATTTATGTAGGAAAAATTCCTTTATTTAAATAAGATCCTGTGACTTGTTGTGATCTAAAAAGAAGCTTCTCCTCATATTAAACCATTTTATCTGATAGAAGACATACATTAATTCAGAGAATATTGAAAAACACGTGTGCTTCTAAACAGGAAATGTGCTAATCCTGAATTCTCATTTAGACATGTATTGTAGTATTTGAATAGTTTCTAAAAGTGATTATATAATGCAATACAGCTAACTAAAAAATTAACTGTCTTTGGGTATATTATGAAAAGTGTTTTTCTATTATTTCCTTCAGAAATTTGCAGCTATAAAATTAAATTTTCTTTAATAATATATGTATTTATTATAATATATATTTATTATAATTTACTAAATATTGTCACATTATTACATATTTTACTACCTATTTTAACCGATTTTGATATATATTTATGTA
The DNA here is from genome assembly GCA_901482245.1 of Timema douglasi. Taxonomy (NCBI): domain Eukaryota; kingdom Metazoa; phylum Arthropoda; class Insecta; order Phasmatodea; family Timematidae; genus Timema; species Timema douglasi. The sequence goes on from CABEEJ010002459.1 coordinate 100,734, forward strand.
CATATTCTGTTGGTTAATACTACAAAAAAATCCAGGGTCTAGAAGCGAAATCCTTTGGGTGTACACATGCATATTGAGCATGACGTATTAGACATAGTGACTACCAATTCGGTTAGCTGGAAAAAACAGAAACAAAGAAAACTAAAACATATTAGGCCTATTAACCAACGTTATTTGGGAAATCTAAGTTTTCACTACTCATATCGTGAGCCTGAAGTCTTAAACTACGCGATTTTCCAGTGTGGATGAATGCCAAATAATGGACTGAGTAAATCTTAAATTTGGTGTAGTTACTTAGGAAAACTAGTGGATGTGCACCAACGGTTGTTAATTTTTGCTTTCATATATTATGCGAATATTACGTCTTAAACTACGTGACCGCCTATGTGGGTGCCTTAAAAACTAGTTGACCTGGAAAACTAAAACTTGTATACATACTAAATGAAAACTGAAGGCGCACAAATATATATTTTTACTTTATTCTACCATACAATCCTGGTAACTTTAATCACGTGATCACTGGTTTGTGTTGCTCAATAGGTAACGAATATTTTTCACTATCACTATATGCTGTTGAATTTAGTGGCGATTAATTTTCTGTTTAAATTCATTTTCAAGGAAAAATTTCAATCCTCTTTCCAAATACATTTTAAAAGAAGCACAAACATCTTCAGCCGTATAACGCCGGTCACTTTCAGCGATTTAGTTATAGTTATTACTTAACTTTATATACCAAATTATATTAGAGACACAAAGGAGTTCTCATTTTAGTTACTGTATAAAAGGGCATGCGTCGGAAACGTCGGAAACCAATAATTTGTTTGACCACCTATTCTACCAGAACCTACCAATATAAACTTTGGTTATATAAAGGTTATTATTGTCACCGTACACTCATCTAATCAGTATGTGAGCCCATATTTGAGCTTTATTGTTTTGAGGCAGATATGTAGGGTAAAGTCCTGTATCACAGTTCTAAAATCATATGTTTAGATTTTGGGTTGCCAACACTTGTAAAATATCACTGTTTTGTGATAATTGTAAAGTTCTTTAATTACCTGTTATATATTAGATCTAAAATAACCTAAACTTAAGTTTTCTCATACTATTTTTTTTTTTATAATTTCTTTTCATCCAACTCGATAAAATATTTTAAATATAATTAAAAGTACTTATTGTTCGTTTTGGAACATTATAAATTTTATGTAATATAGTGCACACATCAATAACTTTTAATACAGGCATCGTATTTAGGCCTACTTGGAAAAGAGAAAATTGTTATCATTTTTTTTACATACAATAAATTATTTTATGAATATTTTATAGTATTTTGAAATATTTAACTGAATAAAATATTTGCATCAACTGAGTGTGTGCATCATTGCAAAAAAACTTGTTTACCGTCATGTTCAACCATATGGTTTATATTCGTCAGTCGCCATTTTGAAGCTATGTTCGTTAGAAGTTTTTGTGAAAGTGGTGTGAATATATGTTTTGAGTGGAATAAAACGATAAATAAATTTTGTGTCGGTCCTCAAATAAATATATAAATAATATTGGTATAAATTACTGTGGTTAACTATCACATTAATATATTACCATCTGTTTTCATTACAGTCATCCAAAGTGATAGATGTCAGCTGTTGGCGTAGTGATATATTAGGGACTACTTCTAGTAACATTTTGAGCGGTCATCCAAGTAAACTTAAGTCGTGAATGAATTATAGTTAGCTACGCTACATGAATTATGTTACATCTATACTTATATCGCACACCAAAAGCGGTATGATCAGCCAATTTCGCAGCTTCGATTCATACTGACCTAAGAAAATATCCGGTGAAGTCTTGCCAAAAGAAAACCTTTCTACTCTACATCCGTGGACCCTTCCAGAAAAGTATAGAATCTTCAATTCACAATGCACACCGGCCGTGGATCTTCTTCCTGCCTTGTCGTTGGTAGATTTTTCCCGCACTAAGCTAGTGTGACATATCACCTGTGATAACACTATATTGGCTGGATAGACTCTCAAAGTCACTTTTGGTATAATAGATTTATTAAATTAGGTAAGCGCTGCTCTGCCCGCAATAGGCGTGAATCGTCATAATTGTATTTTAAATTTTCTTGAATGGCCGTATTATGCTTGTAAAATTTTAAAAATTCCTTTTTGTGATATTAGTTTTTAATCTATTTCCAAACGATGGACCTGGGTTCACCCTTGTTATTTTATATACTTGTTTTGCCGTTAGTGCGGGGATACCACCACTATAGGGATTACTATTTTTGTTTTGTAACCTTCATATCTAATGACTTGTAGGAAGCATAAAGTGTTGGGAAGCCTTCATTTTTAGAGCAATTATATTATTAGATATATTTGTTGTCTAAAGACTTTTCTAATGATAAATCATGGGAAACCTCCATTTTGTCACTGTTGACACTACAGGTCGTAATTATTCAAATTTACCATTTAAGCTTAGCAATGTCTTAAGGTATATTAATAACAAGTTCGCGTCTTGTTTTGGGAATAGATAGTTTTAATTATATAATCTAGACTAAAAGTGTTAATCTGCACCGCTATGTTAATTTAAATAGATAGGGAAGATTTCGTTCTACTTGTATTTACTTATATATACATGTATATGATACTAAGTGATATTTTTAACATTAGAAAAAGTAGTACACTGTACTTGCTCAAGTTTAATTAATAAAAAATTGTACTGAATAAGAAAGATTATAATATTTGTTGTTTGACAATTGCTCCAAGCAATTTGATTTAAAATGGATGTTACCAGAATCAGTTGATAAGCGAATACAATGTTTTTAGTCGGAACTTAGAAATAATATATAGAGGGGGGTTTACATATGATAAATTGTGTAGCTTATTTAATTTTTGCAGAACTGCATTGTATTCGCTTATCAACTGATTCTCTTAACATCCATTTTAAATCAAATTGCTTGGAGCAATTGTCAAACAACAAATATTATAATCTTTATTATTCAGTACAGTGTTTTATTAATTAAACTTTCTTTTTTTTTGGAGCATGTACAGTGTACTACTTTTTATTATCTCTTAGTATCATATATATGTATATCCATTCATATAGGTGTATATAGATATATATTTAAAACTAAAATCTATTATTTAAAAAAAAATATTTTATAGGTTTTTGTACTCTTTTAATTTGAATATCAACTCTTTTGCACACATGCATGGAATGTTTTATATCATTAATCATTTCACCATTATAATTTTTGACCATCAATCTGCTTAAAATAGTTTTTAGTAATTGACACAGATTTATCTTATTACCAAACCCTTCCTTCACCTCTGTCAAAGTGTGTTCTTTCACGCTTTGTGAATATGTGGAAGGCCAGGCCCCAACCGTGGTTTGGAACCCATGTTAAACTGTAGGCCCCCTCTGGTTTCCACCATCATCATTCTCATGTATCATCCTATCATCTGGGTTTAATGGAATTCGCCTTAATTGTGTCCCCACCTCAGAAATGAGCAGAGGTAAGAATAAATATTGTCGGATGGCCAAACCTAGAGAATTAGCCCCACCCCAGTTTTTAGTATATAATGTTCCCAACCATGCATTCATATAATCATGTTTGTATCTAATTAAGACTTTCCAAATATTTATTAAATCAAAAATTTAAATTACATTAAACTAATATTTCATATTTGTCACACACATTTAAATATAGATTCCAAAGCTTCCTCTTCTCTCTTGGATTTTCTTAAATCTTAAAAATATTTGATAAATTAACTTTACGTTTGATTAAACAAAATACCATTAAAATAAATAAAACTAAAACACCACATGTAAAGGAAATTTTATTCTTCAGTTAACTATATTTATGAAACAAATAAATTAAACACTTGGAATTTCAGCCATTATATAATATATCAACAAATATAATTTAATTCATGATTTCACTGTTGATAGAGTGTAAAACATTTCCTCAATTCGTTAATAACCATTACTCGTATCAGACGTAAAAATAATAACTATTTTAGCTTCAAAACTATTTATATCTTAATAGAGACAAAAGCACTCTAACCATTCCACGAAAATATTATTTCGTTTTTGTTTACTGAACCTCCTTATAAGCTGTGCCTTAACAAAATAATAATAACGTAAACTTTTCACGGTTGTAAAAACTTTAAAATATATATATATCAAAATTAAAAAGTTATTATAATATCCCCTCTATGACTGGCTTGATAAATATTGTTAGTACGCAAAAAAAAATATTCTAATTAATTTTAAAAAGTTTATTATTATTATAATTATAATTATTATTTATGTTTAACACGGATATGCAGTATACTTGCTTCCATTGATTACTATCAACATTAATTAACACACATACAGTATAAATTGATGTGTTAAGTTTTAGAAAATGTTACTCATATTAAATTGTAAATCCTATATATTTATTTAGTTCAAGACTGCCCAAATTGAATGTATTTCAGCCCTGAACATGTAAAGAAAAAACATATTTAGAAAATAACTATAAATACGTATCATTCTACGTGCTCTGATATTCTATAATTTAAATATGAAATTAAATTATTTACGTAATCTTTAATATTTTATTTTTGATAAAACTTATGTTAATCCAATATATTTACTTTTAAAGGTAAAAACTGTTAATCAGATAGAAAATAGTCACAATGTTTTGTATTATTGGTGCTATGTGCTGACTACTTAATAAATATTACACTGGCATTACATTATTGCCATTTTCATGTTTCGAGCTTTTGAATGCTTTCTTTTAGGAGACGGTAACTTTCTTTAGGTCAGGTTCTAAAAACACATACTTATGAGATCGAGCACCGCTATTGCTTTAGTTAAAATTGTGTTATTAATTTATTAAAATATACAATTTAATGATTATAATTTGTAATGATTATTACATTAGGTTCACTTTTTGTAGTCTTCAGTACATATAGATCAATTTATGAATTACAGTCAACTCTCGATTCTACGACCCCGGGAATAGCATCCCTCTCGAAGTAACGACTCTTTTTTTGGGGAACCGTGAAAAATGTGGGGAAAAACTTGCTTTTGTATCTTAGATAAGTATGTTGTTATTTTATGTTATGTTTAACGCTAAACCATGTTTTAGAAACAATAGAATACAATGATTGGATCTATTATCTTATAAACACTTATTTTTTATGCATATTTATTACAAATTGTTTTTGCTAAATAAACTTTATTTCATACAAATTATTTATGCATATAAATTCTCTATTAATTATTCATCAGCGTTCTGTTTGAATTTAATTTGATAGTTATATGTTATTATTTTACTAGCATACACTTATATTAGACTATTTTAATCCAAGCTATATTCTTGAGTTTGATGACACTTAAAGAATTTGAAACTTTTATTAGCCTTTTAAATTCCTGAGATATGGTTTTTAATATACTGCCTATTTTTGAATTCAAATTGCACATTTTCTCAAAGCTTTAGCGAAAAGTGGCCCAGCCTAAAGATAAATGTGATCAATTTCTGAATAAAATAGTCATCTCCGGTAGGTATTACACGTACAACAAAGTGTATTTCCTTATGAACTTTGAAGACAATCCTCTTTGATCATGTCAGCTCCCTTCTCGGCTATCATTATCGTCGGTGCGTTGGTATTTCCCCTTACTATTTTTGGCATAATTGAAGCGTCTATAACCCGTAAGCTTTTGATGCCGTGTACTCTTAATCTTGGGTCAACCACAGCTGTTTCGTCATATTTTGGACCCATCTTACAGGTGCCCACTGGATGGTAAATCGTAGTAGTATATTCCATAACTATACACTTCCAGTACAATTTGGTACCGAACTTATATTTTGTGCATGCTGGCATGGGGATATCAAAAATAAGAGCCCCAATGTGACGAAATGATTTTGTGTATATTAAGTTCATCGCTATCTGTATACCTTCCACAATCACATCAATGTCGGGATCTTTGGTAAAATACCCAGGGAAAATTAGAGGTGGTCCCCAAACGGGATCAGTGGTGTTGAGCGCAACGACACCCTTGCTATTAGGACGGAGGAGAATAGTCCGCACCGTTATACCATCGTAGTATGACAGTGGCTCTGCATTTGTTGTGTCTTCAGGTGAATGGAGCAAGTTTTTAATATTGGCAACATCGAAGGAGTATTGAATGTCAGGGACATCTTTATTATGAGCATAATGAGTTTGAATGAACGCACCCGTTTGAAGAGGTCCTGTAGAAGACAAAGGACCTTTATGAGATTTTTGGTATTTATATAAGTCTTCAATTCTCTCATTCTTTTTGGCTGAAGTGGCTGTTTTATTTAAAACAAACACTAAACCATCAGATGTAACGTGATCTTGAAGGTTGTAGCCTACTTTGAGATTTTTCAATAAGTGGATTCCAACAGCTTCAATATGTACCTTTGGACCGACTCCTGACAACATCAGAATCTTAGGAGAATTGATGCTTCCAGCTGACAATATTACTTCTTTCCTAGCAATCGCTGTCCTTAAGGTTTTCTCACCTTGATACAGGAACTCCACTCCAAAGGCTTGTTTGTGTTTAGGATCTATAAGAACTCTAGTTACGTGAGCTTGCGTCATGATAGTAAGGTTTCGACGTTTATGTCGTATAGGCCTTATAAAGGCACCATTTGTGCTTAGTCTTATCCCATGTCTCGAAGTTGTTTGGAACTTCATTGTACCTATTTGCTTGTGTGCATTGACATCGGTCCTTGGATACCCTAACTCTTCTAAACCATCTAAAATAGCATCTATATTATAATCTTGGTAAGGAAACCATTCAACTGTTTGATACCCTCCCTTACCATGATATTTTTTACTATGGTGGTATATCTCCTTATCTTCATTATCTTCGGACTTTTTAAAGTATGGAAGGACCTCCTCATAGCGCCAGCCTTCGTTACCATCCTCAGCCCACTCATCGTAATCTCTGGGGTTCCCCCTTGCATAAATCATGTAATTAATGGTTGAAGAACCTCCCATGACTTTGCCTCTGGCCCAATCGCAACGACCATCTCGCCTGGAGCGGCAGCTATGATGTTCTGGCATGGTACGGTATCTCCAGTCAATGTTGCTCTGCTTCATCAACGGCGCGAAAGCAGGTATTTCAGCAGCGTAAGGTTCTTCTATACCAGCTTCCAATAACAGAATCTGAAAATATGAGGGTCACATTTTAAATATGACAACTTGAATACATGTTTCTAATTTGTTAATAGAATGCTTTATTTAAAAAAACACATTATTAATTAGACATTATTTCTAAACGCTTTAACATTACTTCTTGAAAGAGTCTTTCGAAAATTTATAAAATAATTGCATTAATTGATTGACGTTTACAATGTATTAGTTTTTTTTTCTCATCAATTCCAAAATAGCTCATGTATTTTCAAGCTATGTCTATCTTTAAGTGTATGTGTCTTAGTTTCATATTATACCAAAGCCAAGTATCTAAAATCTTAATTGTAAAATGGTACTAAAATTTTTTAAATATGAAAAATTAAAGAAAAGAACTTCCATATATATGCTACCGGCAATGTGTAAACTCTAGGCAATGTATGTATCGCCGAGTTTCTTTATGCATTGTGTAAAGTGTGACTACTTTAAAACATGTTTCGCACATAGTCTAAGCCTCTAGGGAATGTATATACATATCCTAGTCAGTTGCCAAAACAGCTCCAAGAAAAGTACCAAGGGACACTACATTCTTTTCTTTCTTTTGTTATCTATTTTTATGCATATAAATTAAATTAAAAAAAGAGTAAAAATTAATAAAACAACATACAAAAAAATTACAAAAGAAAGTTATATTTTCAAAGATTATTTACATTTGCAACACAGTTAAAATGATAAAATGATATCAAATTATTTTTATTTCTATTTAATTACTTCTTTCAAGGCATTAAAGGTAGATAGATATGAAAAATAACAACACATTTGATGAATAATAAAGAATGTAAACTAATAAAATTACTTTAGTAAACATTAACTAATACAAAAAAACAATATTATTAAAAAATATAAGAAGTTCTTTTTTCAAAGTCTGTCATTTGTTTCATCATGGTAAAATGCTATTGAATTTCGAATTACAAAGGATGTTTTTCTTAATGCATAAACAATTTTGGTCGATGCCAAAAATGTCAACAATATATACTGACTATAATTAATTAGCCATCAATTACCAATTACCATCCGCATCTATGGCTGAATAATCTTAGGCCCTAATTTAGACTCTTGAGTGTCACACTTGTAATATATTGTTTTGCTGGGTACTGTTAGATTGGGGTTCGAATCTCAGATGTGTATTTTGAGGGTATTTGTCCCTACTTCCCCTACATGTACATGCAGGTACATTTTCTGAAAATTATACTGGTTTCCTAGTTCTACTTTTACCGTCGTACGTTTTTAATTTGAAAATTATTTCGAATTTCTAACAAATATGAGCTGTATTCCAAGAAAAATCCTCTAAGTATCCTTTCTTTCTTATCGCATTTACAGCATAAATAAATAATTATGTAAGTTCGTGCAAATCAACAACTCTAAAACACATTTATTATTTGTCATTATAGCTTTCATACATTCACCCATTAACTTAAATAATATATAGATTACATCAATCCTACGCGTAAAAAAAAAAGTGCATTAAAACATGCTAAAAGAATATGCTATGACGAACATATTATACTTTCATTCTTGCAATCGAAAGAGGAATATAAGACAAATTCACACCTACACGCTTAAAGAAATTTGATGATTTAATTCTAATCCATCAATACAGGTTTTGTTCTCCTTTCACACTTTACAAGCTAGTGTTAAACGTAGAACGCGACATCCTTTCAGAGAACACCAAATATATATGGTTTATAAAGAACAAACAACATTACCAAAATTGATTTCCATTCTACCTCCATGAAAATTTGGGAACACATCTTCTAAATATAACCTCCCTAAATCCACTATCGTAATTAAAGAATAGGCATATAAGCTGAACGTATAGTGAGACGAGGTGCAAAAAAAAAGAGAGACAAAAATCTAATTCACATATATTGGAATGTACCTTTAATGAATGTAATTAATTCAAATAAACTTTCTCAGTTTGATTTGTGGTTTAAATATCAAGATCATTTCTATTTGATAGTGACTGGGACATTGGTTCTTGAAAACCATTTAACAGGTTCTGCAGTGTTGTTTTTTTCTAAAATGGTTTCTCACTCTCCCTCTACCAAAAAACGGGTACATTAAATCTCAATTCTACCTTACTCATCACTTCCACAATAATGTAGTTAGTTTACCGTAGATGCGTATAACCCTATTAGCTAGTGAGACACTGTGATAAATATCTGCACTCGTCAGTAAAATCACTCATTATTGAAGAATCACTTTTACATTTTGATCTTTAAAGGAAAACAGATAGCGTTAGCTTTTTATAAGGCTCACTTTCAACTGAATACTTGTTTTTACTACCTATTCATTTAATGTTGAAGTTAAATTGACTATGAAGGATAAAGCTGTCTGAATTTTTTGTTCATTTTAAAGAGAAAGGTTTAGTAATTTAACAGAGTGTACTATTTTTTATAGAGCAAAGCTTACTCATTTTAATTACGTTAAAGAGGTAGGAATGAGGAAAGTAGTATCTACAGGAAATCTACCCTAATTTATTTAGCTAGAAAGTGGTAAATAATTAGGAAAACCCGCCTTCATTACACTTGGCTAGGATTCAACTCCGGCCTCCTCTGTAACCGAATAACCAACATTTAATTCACGTGCCCATTTATACGGGTTAAACTCATTATCATTTTACCACACACAATTCCCTCTAACAAACAGTATTACTTTTTATCTTTTCTGAAATACAAAATACAAATTTTGTCTGTAAATTATTTTTACTCGTATATTTATATTTATTATGATTGATCCAACACTATTCTTTTTTGTACCATACTTTTTAAAATTATATATTGAAAATTAAAAATGTATAAATACAATTTTAACTGGAACCTACTCATATTTTATTATTATTAAGTTTTAAATTAATTTATCATTTATTTAAATCTTAAATAAAATAGCTTTCACAGATAACAAGTTATTGATACTCGACACATAATGAACTGTTTTATATAGAAAGATAGTCCCTATTAAATCATTGCAACTCGCTAACCTATTCATCTACATATCATTTATTTAAGATTTAAGAAACAATTGAACACTAACATTAAATATATGATACTAGCAGCCCAACCCGGCTTCGCACGGGCATAATAATATAATAAAAGAAAATACACAATGTTTTACAGTGAGTTTCTAAAA